>APFE031402336.1:3252-17871 GCA_000404065.3 Pinus taeda | reverse complement strand
TGGATTTTCCTTTTCTTTCATTGTCCTCCCTTTGCCTCCCTTTGCTTGATTTCTCCTCTTGTTGTTCTTCTATGTCTAAAGCTAATTCCAAATCTAAACTGACAAAAGGATAAACCAACAAAAACTGTGAACTGATTCTTTGAAGCCTTTTTATTATTGATGTCTCTATTTTCTTCATTTTCCTCTATTTTTCCATCAATTTCCCTCTCATGCAAACATGTGACCTTTCATCTCCTTTTTCTCCTATTTTCCTTTATTTTCATAAATAAATACCAATTAATGCTTCTTTTCCTTTGCCAATTTCCTTAGCCATAAATAAACCAAAGTGACACACACTAGGATGTTTTGTCCAATTTTCAGTTTGGAATACGTGTCCCATGACCTTGGTTTTATTCTTTTACCTTTATTAAATTTTATTCCATGAACTTTTAACTTGGGGTTGTTACAAGTTCTAGGTTTTATTAATGTTTTCCATTTGTTTTTAAACATGAGTCACTAATCGATTATGGAGATGCTATAATGGTTGAATGTTGTATTTTTCAGGAAAAGGACAACAAAGGAAATATGGAGATTTCTTGTGCCTGTTTTTCCATTTTGAAGGTACAGGGTTTAGAGGAATAGATAAGAGGGGTTTGTATAAACGACTTAGTGTTGTTTAATTTAATGTGTTGATTTCCACTATTTTCTAGTATATATATTGGGTCTTGGGGAATTGAGAGTGATTAGAGGCGGGGAGGGACTAGAAGAACATAGAATAAATTAGGATTTGGATAATCTTTGAGCAAACCTCCCTCAATCCAACATAACAATAACAAAGTCAATGTTGAATTCATTGTTTCTTTGTCAAATTGAGGGACGCTTGCTCGAATATTAAACTACTCCAACAATTTATTCTTGAAACCAAGAGGAGTTCACTTAAGTATTTATGCACTCGACTATTTTTAACTAATATTTAGTCATAAAATTGTTTGTTAATTTATTTTATTATTTTGATGAATCTTTATCTACCTATAATTCAATTTATGTGAATTGTAGGTATTTTTATTCTCAATTTATCTATTTTCATTCCAAGTTTGACATCAAATTAGTTGAGATTAATATTTACTAGTGCATTTCAGGTATGCTATAGAAATAAAATTAGAAGTTTACTATTTTGTCATCTAACTTGTCTAGAATCGCTCTGAAAATATCAATTATGATCTTCAAATCAACTTAATTAGTATATTGTTTTTGAATTTCCGCGTACTATTTTTTTCCATTGAAAACCTTATGGGTAATGTGAATTTAGGAGAAAAACTCACATTGAGAGAAGCTCTTCATTTCTTGAATCTTAGTGTTTTTATTCTTGGCATGACATACTAAGTTTTTGGATCTAGGACTTCTTCTTGAACATTTTTTATAAGTTCAACCCTTGAACATTTAGGTCTGTGACACATTGAATTTATTGCTTTATGTTTTGAATCTTCAACTTTAGAAGAGCTAGGGTTATAATTATAAAATTCATAACTTTATAGTGCCTCTGAGAACTTGCTATGATATAAAAATAGTGCCCACACACCATTCTTTTTCTTTCACTCTTCTTCTGCAAGTCTAAAATTCTTAAATTTATATTATAATATACCAAAATTACATTGATTGCAACTAAATGATTCATTTTAATTTCATGGGAAGAATTCCACTGTTATTAGGAGTATCCAATGAAATGGTTTGTTGAAGCAACTTCTTGGTAGAGTTAGGTGGCCCAAAAGTAATTTCTTTCACAGTGGAAATCATTATTCCTCTTATAGTTATTCTTGATGCATTTAAAACCTACTCTAAGACTTTAGTACAATGCACATTTTTTTTATAATTTATATATTTTTCATTGAGCATATTTAATTTTTTATTTATGTTCTTTTCCCCCATGTTTTCATCTTCCATTATCGGGTCAGATGATCCACTCAAAGGCTCTATTTGTGTTCCATTAATTCCTTCATATATCTCGTGTTAATTTCTTCCATCCCTAGCTGAGATGATCCACTTAAGGGATCTATTTTTTGTTTCATTAAAACCCTCAACAATGGAATGTTTGCCCTCTTTTCGTCCATGATTTGCTATAACATAGGTGGTCTCTTCTTGTTGCCATATAAAATATTCAATTACTAAAGATTGTCTGGCATCCAAATAATTGTTGTTGGGATTTTTCCCACTATAGAACATCCTAGCACAACTTCTCCTTCAGGGCCACAAATATTCAAACAAACAGAAGCACTGGAAATACCACCATTTAGTTCTTATTTACCTAAGTTTTTTCCTTGTCATTTTTTTTTCTTGTTTTTTAAGGTGTTTTACAAATCACATAATTGAATTGAATAATTTCCCATCAAGTGATATGAAATAAGTGTTCTCGCGAGTAGTTTGTACTTTCCATCTAGGACCAAGGTTTTCACCTTGATTAGCTACAAATTCTTCTAGTTCATCTTTGTGCATTTTATAGTTGGAAAACATTTCCTTATAAGACTCAGAGTTAACATGATCAAGAGATGCATTAAAAATCTCTTCTAATGATGAAAAATGTAATTTGTTCTTCTGATTTACCAAGAAATGGCATGTGCTCAAGAGGTAGTTCATCAATGCATCTTCATTTTCTAGTCCCATTTATTTTTTAACGAGAGTTGTTTCCATGCT
This sequence comes from Pinus taeda, assembly GCA_000404065.3. Taxonomy (NCBI): domain Eukaryota; kingdom Viridiplantae; phylum Streptophyta; class Pinopsida; order Pinales; family Pinaceae; genus Pinus; species Pinus taeda. The sequence goes on along the minus strand of APFE031402336.1, from coordinate 15,204 downwards.
CTCTATCTTTCCATTAGTTTCATTACCTTGATTTCCTTATGTTGTACTAAAATTTTTCCTTCCAAATGGGGCTTTAGAATTTTCACTGCATATTTTTATGGTGGAACTCTTCCTTTCATCTTGGATATCTTTATTTAAATGACTTACACATGTCTTGAAAATATGCATCCTCCTTTTACCAGATTTTGAATGATGTTGTCTTTTAGGTGTAGTGGCTTGATGGGGTAATTGGCAGTTTATCAATGGTATATCTAAATATGTCAATTCAATTCTTTGGCTCTTACTCCACCTTAGCTCCTCATCGAGCCCCATATTTAACCTCAAGTTGTAGAATTGACTCTTTCTCCAAACAATGGTAAGAATGTCGATTGCTGCACTATCACTGTCATGAACACAACAAAAACCTCTTTACAACACTAACATCCTGAGAAATTGTTGACGGTGCTGAAAACCATCAACATACATGGGGTTTCCCCGATATGAAGTCCCAATTAGATCTCACACCATTTTTAGTAGGAGCCCCATCCAGGAAATAGGCCTGATCGCCATATTCTCAATGATTTTCCTTGGCTACAATAAACAACATAAGAGAGAACACATATAATTTTGAGATGAACAAGTAAGTTAGCCTTGTGATGTATTCAATTGTATAGTGTATAAAGTTTAGCTCACGGAAAGGAAGATAAAGTGACTCTTTAAAAGAAAAGAAATAGTACTATCCTAGTAAATACACATGCATATATATGAAAGAATCATTAGTTATCTTGTGAAATAGTTCGCAAAGAAATAACGATCATGAAAGAAAGAGATGCACAATTCAAATATGCCTACTAAAGCCAACAAAATAGTTCAATTTCATTAGTACGTAGGAACGTAAACATACACTGTAAATAATGAAAAAATAGTCTTACAATCATTCACGACATATGCATGAAAGTGAGTTGGCTCAAAAATCTTCAAATCTTTAAGTGAAAGTTCCAAGATACACAATTACAATTATTCAACACTAGCTCCAATAGTGGAATGTTAAGCCACCACTTGCTCCTCAAAATAATAATCTTCTCTCCTATGCCTACCTTGAGAATCCAAGGTGAAAATTCTTTTTCTTGAGTTATGAGTGTGTGTTTATAACAAATGATATGACTCTCCATCTCCCTTGTGACTCTTGACCTTCCCTCATGACTCTTGAGCTCCGATGTGAATTTTCAAACTCGTATGTGACCTTTGCGCTTCTACACTACTTTAGAACTTTCTAGTGATTTTTCACATTCCATGTGGGACCCTTGGGATTCCACACATTTTACATTTTCTCATTTTTTGAAAATACAATATTACATTCCACAAATTGTGGCAACATACATTGACAACATATGAACTTTGTGGTGACACTTTGAGAAGCCTTGAATTGGTGACAATGACATAAGACTTCATTGTAGTGTATCAATGCCAAATTCTTCTCTTTGTTGTTGTATTCACATCTTCATGATAGATCTTGCTTTTACTTCATATTCAACCTCCAAAGGGATGGTTATAATGTAGAGTCTTCCATGTAATATTTATCTATATCCATTTGTTATAATTCAATGTCCATTTGTCTCTTTGTTATATTTGTGACTCGCCTCCACAAGTGTCTTCTTGCAACATCTCCTTTATGTCCTCCTTGAGCATCATACTATTATGTTAAGATCATAAAACCTACAAGTGAAGTTCACCCATGACAAGAAAATATCAGTGTTGAAGTCACGCAGTCTACCTTGTTTCTCATGAAATGTGTTGATTGTGATGAGACAGTGTGCAAGATTGAGGAGAGAGGCTTTCTTGAGTGCAGTGCACAGGAGAGGGAGGCGGGGAGTGAGGGACTAGGCAATATGACTGTGCAATGTGCAATAGCTGAGGGAGAGGTAAGTCTAGGATTGCACAGTGGAGCACTTCTAGGAGGCAGGAGGCATGACTGGGCACTTTGACTATGTAGTGCGCGGTGGCTAAGAGAGAGTATCAAAGGATTTCATAGTTTAGCACTATAAGGGTTCATAAGAGGCTCCATTATTCGCTATGATTGCACAGTGCATAGGGCAAGGAAGGGCTGATAAAGGTTATGCATTGGGCATGTGTAACAAAAAAATTGAGTGACTAAGCATTGCATTTGGTCATTGTGCAGTTGAGGGAGACTCTCCTATAGGATTGCATAGTGCACAATTCCATGAGGTAGAGGCTTCTTCACTATGGATTAGAACTATGTAGTGTATAGTTTCAGGAGGTAGAAAGGTTGATCCTTGATCGAGCAAGTTGTCAGGACAATGAAAACTCTAAAAATGATTAAGTGTGGGATCAATGTGAGAAGAGGGTAAGAATGAGAGCATTGTGGTGAAGTAAAATTATAAGTGCAGACACGAATGAAGTCCTCTAGCCCGATAACGGGTCTAGCCACAACAGATACATTCTATGGAAGATTTCATTAAGTTATAATCAATCAAGAGGGCCTACCTCTTGGTCGCTTATCCTGCTTGATGATTTCCTCGCTTACTCACTCCAACAATCTCTCGCTTCCTTCTTCAAGTTCCTGAAACAAATAAACAACAACGCACAAACATAATAATAGACAAATTGTAATTCAACCTACTTAACAAGTCAAGAAACATTAAGCCATGAATATGTAAAATGAAAAAACATGTAGGAAATCAATCGATAGTTGCATATATTAATATAAAAGAGAGATTACAACCATTCGTCTTGACATCGCAATCTTCCTCTGATAAGACTAGGTTCCCACACACTTTTGCTAGCATTCCATGATGGCCTCAATCAACAATAGTTTTAAGGCTCTTCCCTTTAGACGTCACTCCAAACCAAACACACTTCTCCCTCACACAACTAGATGGCTACAACTAGTAATAACTTGCTTATCTAATCAAAATAGTATACTCACACTTAGCCAACACTCTAACTACCATGTGCTTGGGAAGAAGGGAGGTTTATATAGGAAATATGGATGGGAGATGGATCCTCTTCTCATGGGAGAAGGACTTATCCTTGAGGTAGTTCCATCATTATAGGGGAAAGGAGCCCAAACTGTCATCCTTAACCCCATCCGGCCAAACCATTTACCAGACTTCCGTTACAGAGCTTCTAGAGAAGGAAGCTTCAACACTAATTTAAAAAAAATTCCATAACAGAACCGACGTGATTGGAACACATCTCAGTCGCACCGATCAGCGCAGGGAATAGTGCTAATATCTGCACATCGGCACAAGAGAGACAAAGGTCATTAGCATTGGTCTTGTAAATTGGGAAAAACAGAAGTTTCAGGGGAAATGGTGCAAAAGGGAAATGATCTGCTCATGAAGAGGGGCATAATGGGAGTTTCTCCATGAAGGCAAAGCATGTGGGGTTCACTGTAGAGGTCCTCCAGGATCAAGGAACGGGGAGTACAGGGACAGTGACAAAATGTTGTGTAACAGATGCCCCCTCAAGCGTGAAGGTTGAGCCGAAGTGAGGGATGAAATGATTTATAAATCAATGTGGGGAACCTGTCTGCCATCAGAAAACCTGCAACCAAGTACAAATACATATACATAAGCTGAGATCTTTGTCAAATGATACATGAATTGTGGCATGGACACAATCATCCAAAGAATGATCATGTAAATGGATTTAGGTATGGTCGTAACCATCCGTCAAACAGGATCATAACAAAACCAAGGTATGGTCACAACCATCCAATAATGAGAAGGATCACATATGATAACTCATGGTTTGGTCGCAACCAACCATATGATAGAGACATGCATATCATCATAACCATGTCACATTGCATCGCAACCTGGACTTTTGTGATTTGAGTCGAGGGTCTTGTGCTCCAACACGACCTGATCAAAGTACAAATTCTAGCATGTGAATAGATATGTTGACGTCGAACATGATATAAAGTCACTTAATTACCAGTCAATGATGTAAACTATTAACAAGCATGAGAGAAACCACCAATAATGACAATGGCCCTCAAGGTACTATCAGTACAGTTCACAGAATGTGAACACAGGAATTGAAGTCAAACACCTATGAAATCACTCGATCGAAAGCCAACGATGTGAACTTGTCATCGAGTGCAAAGGACTTGTCATTGAGGCATGCAAGCTCTAAGGTACTGGAAAGGAGTATCTCAGTCAACTTCCTGGATAATGAGTTGAAGTCGACAGAAAGTGACAATGTTGAAGGAGGGCCATAATGAATCCCACATCATTGACGCGAGAGGAGAGGATGAAAAATTATTTTGGATGATACAAAGAATCAGAGGTAAGTGTAAATGCAGAAGGGCAACTCTTGAACATATCGGTGACATAAACTAGAAGTCTGGTAGATTTTGGATCCATAGGATCAGTGGTCATGATGATGTGGTAGAGATCAAATGGAAGGAAAAAATGAACAACCCAAACCCAAGAAGGTCAGAGGATATCCCAACCCGACACGAAGCAAAGAGTGTCATGTTCAAGAGTGAGCTATTGACGCGACTCGATAGATTTCCAAATTTTCCCCCACCATTTCTGGCGAGTACCCCAATTATTTTTTAATCACAAGCTTGAAGGGGATAACATATGATTGCACTGTAAGTTCATCCTTTGGATGAATCCGACCTAGTAAGTTTAACGAGCCCTAGGAAGGAGAATCTCATGTTTGTCATGATGACAAATCCAATGTCGTTTAATAGTTTAATGAGTCCGACAAAGGTGTAACTCGGTATCTTTTTCATGTTTAGAGAGTTTGAAAAAGACACGTAAAAGAAAACTCCACATGGTCCCTTTTCATACATTTGTGTCTCTCGAGCTCGAAAAGGTAGAAAACAATACTTGAGAGAACCACTTGACCATTTCAGTCAAGGAGTACCTTTTTTCGTAAATAGTGCCTCCCAGCGCAAAAAAGGGGTAAAATTATACTGGGCGCACAATGTTTCGCATCCGTTAACGAGTTCGAAACGACAAGGGCTTGACCATATTTTCATCTTTAAAGGGTCGGAAAAGAGCTAAAAGCGGACCCCCCATTTTTATTCTCTTTAACAAGTCAAAAAGGGAAAAATACTCGGCGATGTTTTCATTTTTTACAAGTCAGAAAAGAGCTTAAAGGTGACTCATCCTGGAGAAACAAGTGGTATAAAGGGTAACAACTGGTTCCGGCAATGGAGGAACTACTCCAAAAATATAATGGTCAAGAGGTTGGCTAATAAAATGACTCATCGCTGCGGTCCCTCAGGAAAGGAAGAACAACCAAGTGAAAGCATATGATCGGCCAAAGAGATGGTGGCTATGGAATGAAACAACCAAGGCTCATCTAGCAAAAATTAGATGATAAAAACAACAATCACAAGATGTAAATTGGGCATGGGTTCATGTTTACACAAGCTTGAACCATGGAGAACTCTGCTTGAATTCGGTTTCATGTTTACACAAGATTGAAACAAAAAACTATGCTTGCTATAAGTTTGCATGCCCCCAGCATAATGACTCAATTGAGGTACATGCCCCCCAAGCTTCATTTCAGTTAGCTAAGTGGATGGAATGAAGGGTCACTTTCGAGGTCTAGGAAAGACTTGAATGGGATTTTACGAGATCTTAATCAAAGACTCGATTTGGAAAAGGGAGTTGTTTCATTTTTTAACGAGGCTGACACAGTAAAAGAACTATCCTAAGACATCTATTTCATTTTTTAACGAGGTTGACACAGTAAAAGAACTAATCTCGGACATCTGTTTCATTTTTTAATGAGGTAGATACATGAAGAAACTATCCTCAGAATCCTTGATTCATTTTTTAATGAGCTTGACACAAGAGAAGGAACTATGCTCACAACTCCTTGTTTCATTTTTTAACGAGCTCGACACAAGGCAAGGAACTATGCTCATAACCCTTTTGTTTTTTAATGATCTCCACACAAGATAAGGAACTATACGAGAACATGGCTCCCAAGAGGTCTTCACTAGACATAAGAACCACTCTCTGGGAGGAATACATGTCATTTGGTACCAAAGACAGATCAGGTTCCAATGCCCCCAGTACATAATGTACAATACCATCTGCGTAATCATATGCAAATGCGGAGATGGAACAGGTAGCCACATAATTGACCCATGGCGGGGAATATACTACTTGAAAATAAGAGCCGATAGGGGACGATGGTTTCAAAGGAGGCGCCTGGTGACCAATGAATGACAGTTGATCAATAGTCACAATTCTCCCTTCGTGCGGAAAACAAACCACATAGAAAAGTGAGAAACAAGAGCTCCCTTGACATAAACATAGTTGCGTCCAAGGAGAAGATTGAAATCTAACGGACCTTGGACTACCATCATGTCCATATAGACAGTCTTTCCTCCCAAAGTAATGGGGAACTTCGGAAGGATCCCTAAAGGTTGACTAGTTCCTCCGTTGAAAGCCAACAGATTTTGGGTGACAGGCACAAGCTATGGGGAACCCAAAGATTGCCAAGTAGTAGAAGACATGATGCTAATAGACATGCCTTCATCTAATATAGTGCCAGGTACTACCATATTATAGGCTTGTACTGTGATCTAGAAAGGCACATAAGATGGGAGGCGAAAAGCAGTCAATGGACCCAATTGAAAGAGACGACAAAACTACTTGGTGGGGGTATCATATGATTACCCTCATGCTCTACAAGAATAGAAGAAAGAATCTCCTGAACAAGCAGGACGAGAGGGTCACTCTTTGATTCATGAGAATCTAAGGAGACGAGAATAACATGAGCAGTATGATCACCACTCTCTCTCAGAACAGAGTGAGCAACTGGTGGTGGAACCAAGTCGACACTCTTTTCGACCAATGGTTGGTCAGGAATAGACACAAGAGAGTCTCACTCAATAAGAGAAGGATGGGCAAGAGATGAATCCAAGTCAAACTCCTTACCAATTGGGAGAGGGTTAGAAGAAAGCCTCTGATAACCAATAGGAAGTTGGGGTTGAGGAGCTGTAAGTTTTTCCAAAAGTTTGGAAGCTTTATCCATAAGAGGACAAAGGTGAAGAAGATGCTCTCCTTCACATAGCCTACAGGGAAATCTAATCTTTCCTTTCTTCTTACCATCATTAGCTGAGGGTGTAGCATCGACATGATCTCCAGAGGTCGATGGGGATGGTCGATCCAGATTTTGAGACCATACCTCTAAGACTTTGGGAATGCCAGGACAATCTCGAAGGAGATGATCACCCTTACACAACCTGCAAGGGAATTTTACCTTCCGTGAAGGATTAGAAGGTTTGTCGACGGTGGGTACATTTGGAGTAATAGCTGCATGGTTGGCCTCTCATTTATTTGACTTCCTCTTCTTCTTAGCCTCCTGGTTACTGGATTTGAAGCTTTCACCAGGAAAAGTAGAAGAGGAGGGTGAAGAAATGAGGGAAGAAGGTGAGGGGTCAACCTTAGAATCATCGTGACATGATTCAAATGAAGGATACATTTGGACAGGAGTCAGGACGCTCGGGACCACCGAAGTCTAAAAAAACCAGACAGGTAAACCAATGGTTAACCCAGGGAGGGAAAATGTTGGCATATAAGGAGCACCAACATTTTTGAAAGAAGGAAAAGGACTAGGATTCCCATCCGAGGGGGATCCTTGAATGGTAGACTCTGGAAATGTTGCCATTGGAAACAACCCTAGAGAATCACTAAGGAATATAACTTTAACTATAAATATTTCGTGGGAAGTTAAGTTTAGAACACTGAAACAAAACTTTGCCTTTTCATGTTTTAAGAGTCAAGAAAAGGGAAAAAGGTGAATCTAGTCTCTTTCGAAGTTAACAAGCTTGAAAGGACAAGTGCTCGATGATATTTCCAAATTTAAGATTTAGTAAAGATAAAAAATGACTACATAATACCTCCCAACGAACCGAGAAGTATGGGCAGGCAATCTCCTCGAATGCTATGTTCGGTGTATCATGTTTGTAAGGTGGCTGACTCGGCTTCCTATGGATAAAGGTTTGTAGCCTAGAGGGGTCTCTCGTTATATACTCGACGGTACGGGGAGCACAAATCCGTGCTAGTGCTGTCTAATGCCGAAGCTAACGACAACTACTAGGTTTAAAGATGACGAAACACGTCCCTAGCTTAGACCCCTAAATGTGAACGTTAAGTTTCAATGCTTCCATAGGTTAATTCGATAAATTTTAACAGTTGATCTTGAACTAGGTTTCAATTACAAGGCCCTATTGCTGTCATCTGAAAACTCCTATATGCAGCTATATGAGAAAAGAGATCCTTGTCTTTGATGAAAGTTAACACTAATTCAGAGATAGGGAACACAAAATCAATGCAACAATCAAAGAATGAAATCTTTCTCTAATAAATCTCCTAAATGAACTTAATCTTCCTATAACAACAAAAGAAGTTTCATTTCATTTCCAATGCTTATGATGATGCAATCCTATCTTCTCAGTAACGCTACTAATGCAATATTTTCGCTTAAGTAAACTAGAATGATGTTCTCCTTTTCATAAAATGAAAAATGAATCTTTCACATAAAGCACTTTAATGAAAATTTTCACAGTTCCGAACAACAAGCATCAATCAAATCCAAAGCATGATAAATGAAACTAAAAACAACTTCTTCCCTAAATCGAACAAACCAAACACATAAATGCTTCAATTGACAAACCAAGCAATGTAATCTATGCTTGGAAAGAGGAAAGAGACACACGAAATAAGAGAACAAATGAGACTCTTTTACTCATTCAATTGAAAACAAAGCATCCTAGTCACTTTTGGGAGGAAGAAGAGAGTCTGAGGGTCAAGACACACTGGCACTGGGATGGGAGAAATTCTGATTTTTTCTTACCCCTGAGACCAGAGTGACTTTTGGGCCAAAAGTAGCACTGATCGGCATGACTGACCAATACTACAACTAGCGCTGATGGCTGATCGGTGCTACTTTTTAGCCAAAAATAGCGTCGATTGAGGGATTCAAAGAAAAAATAAAAAAGAACTTCACACAAGGCCAAACTTAACACAATAGAGGGTGGGCTAAACCAAGCAAGCACACAAAGAAAGCTAAATGAAGCTTTCTAGTCAGGGAGAAAATGGTATAAAAGGCTTACATGTCAAAATCACAAGAGCAAAACACACTGGCCAAGATTGGGGTCAAGCCCTAATATTCACTTAGAGGCATTGGCGCGACTATCTAACTCAAAGCAAGCGCCAAAGGTTGGTCAGCATGACTGTTCCTCTGCAATTCACACTGGTTGACACGATTGTCAGTGGATTAAATGTGTTGGCTGAGGTAACTAAGGAAAAATAAAATAAAAATTCAAAACAGGGACCAGATCTGCTACTATGAATTTTAGACTTAGGCCAGTAAGTAGGAGAAAAGAAACAGAACCATAGGGAAAACGTGAAACTAGAAAATTTCTCAGAAAATCATGAAATCCAAGACAAACAAAAGGATTTGGATCCCAGTGGAGTCGCCAATTTATGGTGAAGTAAAATTATAAGTATGGACATGAACAAATTCCTCTAGCCTGATAATGGGTCTAGCCACAACAGATATATTCTATGGAAGATTTCCTTAGGTTAGAATCAATCAAGAGGTCATACCTCTTGGTCGCTTATCCTGCTTGATGATTTCCTCGCTTAATCGCTCCAACAATCTCTCACTTCCTTCCTCAAGCTCCTGAAACAAATAATCAACAACAGCACAAAAACATAATAATAGACAAATTGCAATTCAACCTACTTAACAAGTCAAGAAACATTAAGCCATGAATATGTAAAATGACAAAACATGTATGAAATCAATTGATAGTTGCATATATTAATATCAAAGAGAGATTACAACCATTCGTCTTGACAGTCTTCCTCTGACAATACCAAGTTCTGACACACTTCTGCTAGCATTCCATGATGGCCTCAATCAACAATAGTTTTAAGGCTCTTCCCTTTAGAATTCACTCCAAACCAAACACACTTCTCCCTCACACAACTAAATGGCTACAACTAGTAATAGCTTGCTTGTCTAATCAAAATAGTATACTCGCACTCAGCCTACACTCTACCTACCTTATGCTTGGGAAGAAGGGAGGTTTATATCGGAAATATGGATGGGAGATGGATCCTCTTCTCATGGGAGAAGGACTTATCCCTTGAGGTAGTTCCATCATTATAGGGGAAAGGGGCCCAAACTATCATCCTCGACCCCATCCAGCCAAACCATTTACCAGAATTCTGTTACGAAGCTTCTAGAGATGGAAGCTTTGGCTCTAATTTAAAAAACTTTCCATAACAGGACTGATGCGACTAGAACATAGCTCAGTCGCACCAATCGGCGCGGGCAATAGTGCTAATCTCTGCATGCAGGGAGACAAAGGTCATTAGCGTCGGTCTTGTAAATTGGGAAAACCAGAAGTTTTAGGGGAAATGGTGTAAAACGGAAATGATATGCTGATGAAGAGAGACATAATGGGAGTTTCTCCATGAAGGCAAAGCATGTGGGGTTTGTTAGCGCTTGAAATTTCACCTCAGGCTGAAAAAGGTAAACTCCAAGGCAACATCAAACCACTTAGCCTCGTAGCTAGCCCTATGGGGCAGGAGAGGGATCTCTCCGGTCTATCTCAGCAAAGATCTTCAACGGGCAGAGATAACCAATAAAGAACACTAATTTTAGGCTAGTAAACTGATAAAAAGGTTTTCTTTGGGATTTTTAGGGTTTTGGTGGAAAATTGGGGAAAGGCAATTTTGGGTGCGGGGATTGGACGCAGTTTTCGCAGGGGGCTCTTTGGGGCGAGGTAGGAGACTGTATTGATGCCTTTGAAAGATTTGAATGGATGAGAATGACTGGTGAGGAGCTAAGGAGAGCAAGCAATCATCTTGAATTCTCCTTAAACAGCTGAAAACATTGATATTAAGCAAACTTAAAGGCAGAGCATAGCAACCATGAATTATACCTTAACACTTCATTTGCCTAATTTTCAGAAGAAAAAGTAAGAAGATGATTCACATAAAAAACTTAAAAGTACAAAGAGAAACACACCATCAATACATGTAACCACAGGAATCCCAAAAAGGACTGCAAAACCCTGGTCTTTCTTCCTTTGCCAAAATGCAGTGATACAATGAGTAATACAATAGACGCTTTCTCCCTCAAGAGTCCAACCATGAAAATGACTAATAAAGTACATAATATAGGCAAGCTAACATATTTCCTTGCCTCTAGGGGTCGAGCTCACTATCCTAGGAGCTGTTTCAACCAATTCCAGACTGATCACTAAAATCTAGGCAGTCAAAACAACTTGCCTCTATAAGCTAGGAAACCAATTCATTCATTTAATCTTTGCCTATCTCATGAACGAATCTTCTAGAAGAGATAAAAAGTGTCAAAATATCATAAAATTACATCATTTACATCAAGGAGGATCAAAATTCACTCCAAAAAGTCAAACCTAGTCAAAATTGCGTTTTGCTGAGCTGTAGGCACAATTTATGTGAAAATTGCCCAAGAGGTTGCGCACCTTTTGAGCAGCTTTTGAGGCACTTCCAGGTGTCTAAATGAGGCAAAAATGGGCTTGTTGGAAAGGTCTGGATGTATACTTTCTAACCCAAGTGGAATTTCTGAACTTGGTGTCCATTTGCCCCTCCAAAATTGCAATCTCCCAAGACTGCTTCCTGTGTGTCAAAAAGGTGGCAGAAAGTCATTTTTTGCTTGTTTTTTGACCTTCTGGAGGCTCAAAACTTGGTGAAATTTCTTGATCTTAACTGAGAAAGTGTATTTTTGCATGAAAAATCCAAAAATTCAAACTTTTCCTGAAATGTACCTCCCAATCGAAAGGGTGCGCGACCTCTTGGTGAAGAAAACCTGTGTTTGGCACAAAAAATTCACAATTGACAAAATTTTCTCCAAATTTCTTGAAATTTGGGTTGGGAGTCCCCAATCAAGTACCATGCTCAGTCAAAGAGGCTTTGG
>APFE031402330.1:10741-25969 GCA_000404065.3 Pinus taeda | reverse complement strand
ACATGTCGTACTTGGCATGTTTGTGGAATTTATGAAATAGTTGTACTTGGCGTAATAGTGGCAGCCAAAATTACTGATTCTCTAGATCTTCTTAAAACTAAATCTAAAATTCAAGTCTCTAAAAACATGTCATAATTAACCCATTTATAAAATTTATAAAATAATTATACTTAGTATAATAATAATACATTTTTTTAAAGTTATTAATACTTTATAAATTCTTGAGACTAAAATTAATTTAACTAATAATATCATAAAAATCCAAACCATTTTCCTGCCCGTAAACAAATTCATCCCAATAAAAACACGAGGGTCCCAAAATCATCTAATATAAAGTTGAATGTAAATGCTTATTATTTTAATTAAAAACTATCAAACATGCTTATTATTTTAATTAAAAACTATCACACATGGTCTCTTTGAACTATTCAACAAAACTCATGAATTATTCACCGAATGCATTCCAGAAGTAAATGCAATGTGTCAAAGTTATCTACTCAGCATATACTACATCATTTAGAACTTTACTACTTACATTCTTAGGTGGTATCCACATAAAACTTCATGAATGTCAACTCTTGTAATCCACCCTCTTCAATTATCTGAACTGAAATAATGGACAATTCAATGCATACAATACCACTAAGGTTTATACGAGTCATCTAAAACAAATTCCATACGTCAAGCATGACATATCTTTTGAATTAACCGCTATCTTAGCCTCAAGCATGACATATCTTTTCAATTAACAGCTATTTTAGCCTCAGAGATAGTTATGCTTCTTCTATTCTTTGTGTCTTTCAATTTCTTTTACCGACCTTTTCACTATAGGATTTGACAGTACTTTGAGCAGCTTTGCTATTGCCAAAAACTAGTTGAGAATGGTTGACTCAAACTCACGGGACAGGCATAAGTTATGATTCACATATCCAACACCTAATTTACACATAAGAAAACTCTTCTTTTGGAAATGTAGGGTAAAGACAAAATGTCCAATCAAAAATTAGAACTTCGAATGAAATGACCATAGAGAAGGATTCAAGGATCAACATTTTGTAGCTTTAAAGTAATTACATTGTTAAAATCATTAAATTATAATCCCAAAAATATCATTAAAAGAAGACGCAAATAGGATGTGAAAAGATACCCTATTGGTTCATTTGTTACATCAAAAGGAAGACATGAATACCTTTCACTATCTTTTAAATGGATGTAAATGTTTTTTTCATTAAAAATTAGTAATGTTTCTTAAAAGTGTAATGGTATATTAAAAGAATAGAATATTTGGGAAGATTATTTTACCAAGAATAGAGTTTATGGTTGAATATATAGAGCTCATGGTTAAATGTATAAGGGGCGCCAAATTCTCAAATAAAATTGGTAATTAAAATATAAATTATTAGTTATTAAAGATCACACATTATTGTGACAAAAAAAAATGCACTGAATAAGATTAGTTACAATTAAACATTATCACACTAATTCTCAACCATTTAAATTATAATTAATTTATAAAATATCATTTTCTATTTAGAAAATTAAAATTATTCAATAAATTCTTATAATGAAAATTAAATAGTTTGATATCTTTATAATAATATAATTTTAAAAAATAAGAGTATTTTCCTTCACATTTGTTAAAATTATATAATGAGTCATCAATTTCACTCAATTTAATTAAAAAAAAGGTTAAATAACTTTTTTTTTGATAAGTAAGACATGAACCTTCTATTGATCTGAATAAATTAACCAATTTACATAGAGCCCCAGACAGCACGGGCGACACAACCAACAAAAACAGCTAACAGCTGCCAGACAAGTCAAGACGATAAACTGACCCTCCTGCAACCTAAGTAGATCCTGAACAAAATGAGGACGAAGCCCTTAGATAACCGACAAAATTAACATAGTGTCGATTAGTACAAGCCCCGACTTAGCCACCAATAAGCAATAAGACCGAACAATCCAAGTTGTTGAAGTTAGAGCCTCGATCCGACGACCATCCTAGATATCACGTGGACAAGAGGCAAGGGGGTTAACTGCATGATGAGAGCAGTTTTCTCCCACCTCTCGATGCCATGTGTAGCCTTCTGTACGGAATCACGAGCAATTGCTCCAAAACTCGATACCGCCCGCGTCCTGCGCAATAAACCACTTGTGGTTATTGGGTTTTGTGGAACCCACCTTAGTGTCGCTCAGAAACCCATTAGGCAAATACGATATGTGATCATGGTCTTGAGGGGTGTCGGGTCCCTAGATGATCCCACTAAGGGCCATGTGGCTCCTAGTGGACCTACCCAATATCTTATCAAGATGGTGTCCACCTGAATAAGTTGAGTCTTGAACCTTTAAGTGAATAGCACGATTTATCTCAACTGTTGAAAAAATCACCCCTATCCAATGCCCCACAAAGATATTGTGTGTGATAAGAGCATTTTTCAAACTTATCTCTATGCCACGTGTCATCTCTTGAATGAAAATGCACGGTTCTTCCACTAAGCCAGAAACTAGATGAAGCCCTTGGGAGTTGCCAACAAAACCCGTTGAGCCAAGAGAGTCTTAGCCTTCCAATCTGTGTTATCACTCACCTTGAAACCTTCCTCTATCATTCTAATGCCCAGGGAAATGAGACGAGAGTTTAAGAGCAGAGACCGATGACAAAATGGGCACTGTCTTGCCCATCTCTGTTTCCAGTATCGGCACTGCTCAAACATGAATCCTAGTCTACATTTGCTGGAGTGGAACAGTCCTCCCATAGTTGCCCAGCAGGAAAAAGCTCCCAAGGATGCTGAGAATCCATGTCCTTGTTGACCACCCCTTCATTGGCCAACCTGTCTGCAAGCATGTTTGCCTTTCTTCTAATGTGCACAAATCATAATGTTTTAAGGATTTGTAAGTGTGATTGGATAGATGGAACACCTGCAGCAGCCTCCAGTGCTTTGACACTTTGTCTGGCGAGGTCCCATTTTGAATCTTCTTGGCAGCTTTGATGACCAATTCTGAGTCAGCTTCGATTATGACATTCTGTAAATTTTCCTTCACTAGGATCTCCATACATTGATCTAATGCCAAAAGTTTTGCCATGTTGTTGGTGCCCTTTTCTAGGTGTCCATGGAAGATGTATTTTATATGTCCCTCAAGATCCTTGATGGCTCCACCAAGGCTCCATCAATATTGGCTTTGAAAAAGCCCTAAGGAGGGGGCTGCCAACCCCTCTCCCCTGTGTTTAAGGTTCTCAGATCCTTCTTTACACCCTGAGGGTTGATGGCTTGAAGATCCAGATTAATAAAAATTTGTATCTCCTAAGGCAGAGGAGGATTCGTCATTTTTGTTCTCAGAATGCTTTTGTCTATTTCCTTGAGCTATTTCAAAATATGATTAATGATAAGCTCAGGTTCTTTGGCTTTGTTTTTGAAAATTCTTATGTTTCTTTCTTTCCAAATATTCCAGATGACAAAGCCTAGAATTAGCATCCAGGCTCTGTTGATGATTTCATTTTCTCAGAAGCTTTTCCTCCATTTTGATAATGTATTGGATATGTTGAGTCTATCCCTCTCGGTCTGTCTGAAGCTTGATGCCACCCAATCCCAAATTTTGGCAGAACAGGAGCATAGATTAAGCAAGTGTTCAATCGTTTCCTCCTGCAAGCCACAAAGCTGACATTTAGAGGGGCCAATGAAACCTTTCTTCATAAGGTTTTCCCATGTTAGGATTTTCTTTTGATGAACAAGCTAGATAAATAATTTTATTTTCATCCATTGAGAGGTCTACCATAGCTCTTGCTAGACTTTCACAACTTTTACCAAGTTAAATCCAGTGATTGCTTGTTTATCCTCTTTGAGATTGTAGTTACCTTCATTGTTTTTGCCCCGTCGTAATTGTTCAGGAGCAGAGGAGACCAGAATCCTTCTTTGCTCTATGTCCTTAGCAAGAGCCTTTGCCATTCCCTTCAAAGGGATTTCTTTGTTGTAACTTATATTCTTTCATTTCCTCAATTTATCCTTGTTCCTCCCTTGATCCCAGAAGTCTTTTACTAATAAGAGACCTTTGTTGACTGTGTCCCTTTTGAGTTCTGCCAATTCATTTCTGTTCAGGATGGGTTCCTATTGCCAGTTGTCCTCCCAAAAGCAAGCCCGGTCCCCAACTCTAATTTCCCAAAAACGGTGCTTCTGGACAATGCTTTTGTTCTCCCATGCAAGGTTCCAAATGTATGAGCCCCTGATTTGTCCTGTCATTCTAATGTGATCCTATTCCTACCAGTGCTTGGCATACTTTTGAGTCCCAATCTTGGCCCATGGTGCCT
This sequence comes from Pinus taeda, assembly GCA_000404065.3. Lineage (NCBI taxonomy): Eukaryota > Viridiplantae > Streptophyta > Pinopsida > Pinales > Pinaceae > Pinus > Pinus taeda. The sequence continues at coordinate 21,666 of APFE031402330.1, read as the reverse complement.
TCGACTCCTTGATCCATCGTAACCACAACTTGGCTCTCGAAGCCTAACTCAGAGTCTCCGGATCTTCCAAACGCAAACCACCATGGCTTTTGGGTTTGCAGAGCTTGTCCTAGGCAACTAAAGCCCATTTATTTTTCTTTTCCCCTCCGCCCCACAAAAAATTCCTTTGAATGTTTCTTATTTGTTGCTTTATGCCTTGAGGAGCTGGTATAGTTGCAAACATAAAAATGGGGATGGCCTGCAAAAACACCTTGGTGAGCACCAGATGCCCTACAAAGTTTAAAGCTTTGTATGTCCAATTGATGATTTTGTCTTGAAGCTTGTTTAAGGTTCCAATATATGCTTACACAGGGGTTTGTCAGTAAGAGGGATGCCTAGATATTTGGAAGGTAAATGCTCCCTTTGAAAACCCAGAATCCTTGTGATATTTCTCTGTATTGCACTATTAGTGTTAAGAAAAAAATCTTGGACTTGCTTTGGCTTACCTATGTGACTGCTTCCATAGTGAATTCATTTAAGATATCTTTGATTACTTTTGCCTTCCTAACTGTGCGTACACCCTGCAGCATCATGTCATCCACAAATTGTTGATGAGTGTTGGCCTCTCCATCCGGGATGAACTTGATTCCCTGAATTCTACCTTCAACATTTGCCAATTTGATTACTCTACCAAGCCCTTCCATCATGAGTACAAAGAGGAAGGGAGAGAGTAGATCACCTTGTCTTAGTCCCCTGGAGGGTGTAAAACTATTGGAGGGAGCTGCATTAAGCAAAATGGAGAAATTGGTTGAGGTGACTAAAGCCATAACCCATCTTATTCAGTTTTGGTTAAACCCATAGGCTTTAAGAATGGCTCTGATGTAACACTAGCTGAGTTTTTCATAGGCCTTCGCAAGGTATAATTGGATGATCATGCCTGCTTACTTGTTGTGTTTGAGAGAGTGTACCACCTCATGGGCTTGGATAATGTTGTTAAGAATCTACCTTCCCTCCACATAGCCTGTTTTCTCCTTAGATGTGAGCAAAGGTAGTAGTAGCTTGAGTTTTTTGGCTATCACTTTGGAGATGGTTTTGTAAATCACATTACATAAGGTTACGGGTCTAAACCCATTCGGTGTGACAATGTTTTCCTTTTTGGGGATTAGAGCTATAAAGGTTACATTTAATGCTTTTAGAACCTTTTTGTGTTTCCTTGAGTCTTCAACTACCTCAAGTATGTCATGTTTGACTGTATCCTAGCAAGCTTTGAAGAAATCGACATTGAAGCCATCTGGTCCTGGTGCTTTTCGATTTTGCATTTCCCTGATCACCTCACTAACCTCTTCTTCCGAGATTGGCCTGTTGAGAATGTGGTGTTCCTCATTGGTGACCAAGCTGGGAATGTACTAAGTGATCTTCGCAATGAACCTGGATCTGTCTTCCATTGGCTCCTTTACAATGTTCGAGAAGTGTTGTACTAGGGTTGACTCCATGTCCTTGTCAATTACAAGTTTAGAACCTTGAGAGTCTTTTAGCTGGTTGATTCTTTTATGTGCCCTGTGAGCCATAGTAGATTTGTGAAAGAACTTAGTGTTCCTTTCTCCCTCTTTGATCCATTGGATCTGGGATTTCTGTCTCCAAAAAATTTCCTCTTGTAGACAACATTTCTCCCATTCTTCCTGTAGAGAATCAATCAGTTTCTATCTTTCCTCATTGAAGCCCTCTGTGATATTGATCATATTGACCTCCTTGAGTTTCTGTTCAGTACTCATTCTGGTCTTGATGATATCACCAAATTCTTTTTTGTTCCAATCCTTGAGTTTGGATTTAATGTATTTTAGTCTCTACTGGAGCATGTACATCTTAGTACCCTAGATGCTCAAATCCTCCTTCGACCATTTGGCAATGTTTCTGGTGAATTTGGGGTTAGAGAGCCAAGCATTTTCGAATCTAAAAGGCCTGTTCTTCGGTGTGCCCATAAAGGAAGCTTCTAGCTGTACAGGCTAATGATCTGAGCCACCAAAGGACAGAATGGACACTGATATGGCTGCTCCTGTAAGGTTGAGATCCTCTAAGACAATAAACCTATCCAGTTTTGACGCCACTTGAGAAACTCCACCTCTTTTTTTATTCCAAGGGAATGTCCCATTTGTAATTTTGGTGTCTACTAGTCCCATGTTCATGAGGAAATGTTGGAAGGCTTCAGAGTCTCTGCCCAGCTGTCTGGTGCCTTCTGTTTTTTTTGGAGAGAGATCTTATCATGTTGAAATCCCCTACTAGTATCCAGGGTATGTTGGGATGTCGTGCTCTGAGACCTTCCGAGTTAAGAAGTTAAAGTTTCTCTGCATGTTGTTGAGGGCCATACACATTAGTTATCATGTAGGTCTCCTTGTCCCCTATAGGCTAGCACACCAGAGAAAGATAGTTCCTGGACGCTTCAACATCTAGTATTCACAGCTTCTGTGGATCCCATAGCATGAGAATCCCTCATGCAGAGTTAATGTCTTTCACCTCTAAATAATCATACTTAATTAAACATCATTTATTATGGATTTCTCTTATTCTTTCCATTGAGCATTTTGTTTCTTGAATAAAGTCCATGTCTTGTTTTTCCTCTTTTAATATGTTACTAAGATTTCTCTGTTTTCTTCTACTTCGTAACCCTCTAATATTCCAGGTTATGAGCTTCATTAAGAACGGTTAGTAAAAGAGTAGCTGGTAGGATCTTTCATCTTACCTGAGTTAATCATCAGTTTCCCACATTTCGTTAGCAGCTCATTTTGTCTTTTCCTTCCTCTTTTCCTTCTTGAGTCTTTTGTAGATGATGTCTACGGGTTCTCCATCACTTTGACCGCACTTTGTTCTTGGCTTTCATGGTTTCTTTTGACTCCAGTTCCCTTAGATTGTGCCCTCCATAGATAGAGTTGTTGGACTCAATCATAATCTTCTTTAGGTAGTGAGTCCACACCTTTATTCTTCCCTTATTCCAGAAATTGCTCTAGATCTAGATTTTCTCTGTCTAGTATCTCTTGCAGTTCATGATCCTCTATACCTGCCTCACTTGGGGTCATTTTTTGGTCCTTGCTGATCTCCATGCAACTTTGTAGTTCCTCTATTTGTCGATCATTTACTGGGATATCCTCCATTTTAGCTTCCATATCCTGCTCCTTAGGGATGTTATCCTTGACTGGGTCTGTTTCCATGTTCTTCTCCACTTTCTCGAGGATTTTGAAGCTATTGTGTCTTGTTTGTTTGTCTTCGCTTGTCTTCCTATGTGATCTTTTTCCCCCTTTCCCTTTGCCTCCAACCTTGGTGAAACCCTCATGATCTTTGTCCATAGGGGTCTTTCCACTATTTTCCATATATTTTGTAGAGAAATCTCTGAATAGATGGCCATGTTCATGAAATTTCCGGCATCGAAAAGGCATATGCTTATAGTCTACCATTTTCATCCATTCCTCATCATATACCTTTAATATTATTGCATCCGGGAGGGCTGCAGATAGATCCATTTCCACACATATTCTAGAGAAGGAGGTATATTTACCTTTGAGAGTTGCTTCTGATATTTTTACAAAATGCCCCAACTTATTGCCTATGGTTTTCAGTGACTCTCGTTGCTAGTAATCCAAAGGTAGTGAGTATAGTATGATCTAAACTGGTACAGATGTGAATGTTTCTCATTCCGAGACAAAGTTCATCATCCATGGCCACATGTAAAGTCCTGCTACCGCATAGAAGTATGGTTCACCTTCAAACACTCTATCCTTGTCCTCTAGGCTCGCAAACACTACCGTGAAGAAGCCCTTTGAACCCAGATGCACATGTATCTCTCCTTTGGGCTTCCAGTGGCTCCTGATCCAGATGTGTAAGGCTCTCTCCGTTGGCCATATTCCCATAAACATGCAAATGATCGCATGTTCTCTCATATGTTCCCTATGTGCTGAAATCATTGGATCACTTAATATGTCCTTGGGGATGATGCTCGATTTGGACTTGCATGCTCCCATAGTTTTCATTTGAGGCCTTTTCTTACTACTGTTTCCTTTCTCCCTTTCTAGACTTGAGTCTTGTTGCTCTTCTTCCTGAGTCGAGATCTCATTGCATTCGTTTGTTTCCTTTCCTCTTGTTCCTGTAGTCTTTCCCATCAGTATTTTGAACTATTTCCCTCCTGCCTCCTTGCCTCCCTTCGTGATGGCTTGATTGTAGGAGGGAGTAGCGCTCCCTCTTGCGCAGTCCGCCATGAAACCCTAAAACCAAAACTGATGGCAACTTCGAGTTTTTCTCAAGTTGCAGAGCATTTTCATCAGCCGTTTTTCACTCCTGCCCTAGTCCCAATCGGTTAAATAACTTTTTATTCCTATTGCATGAAACGCTTTAAAAAAATCCCATTTTTACTTGGATAGTTGTTTTAGAAAAATATGGCTTTTAGCTTTGACTTTGTCATTCCAATAAGTCATATGGGCCACATCACATATTTTTTTTTTTTGGATGAAATTGGGTTTTAGTTTATAATAATTTAACAAAAAAAATGTGGGAATGTGTTATTTTTTATGACATGTCTTCCAAAATTGTAATACATGCCATTAAAAAAAAAAAAAAAACAAGTCCATGTGTGATTCACTGAGGATAATTCCTGAGAGATATATAGATAGATAAATAGATACGTAGTCTCTTACATGTAATTTTACCGAAAAGAATGCCTAAGGGCTTCAAGTCTAGTATATAAAATTATAATCTTGAGTGATGGTGAAATCCAACCAGACCAAAATAATTCTCATAATTATGTAAAACTATATTTTCCAACCAATTTCCACTTTCAACCAAATTTTTTTATAATAATTATGTAAAACTAAATTTTACTTCAAATTTCTCATCGATTTTCACTTCCAACCAAATTCCATAATCAAAATTTATAACCAGCATAGATTGATCTTAATTTTAGATCTACCTAGCCCGTATGCAAACATCTTTTAAAGCTAAAAGATATTTTATCCCTCTAGGTGCATGGTAGATCCAGAGTTAATATGGATCTATGTTTGTTTAAAGACATGAGATGGATTGATGAAAATGAATTGATGACACTCTGGTCAAGTGAATTACTGAAGCCACTGTGGTGAATTAATGAAGTCAATGTGTCTCCGCTCCAACCTAGTATGATAGAGATGTTGTAATGTAATGTTTAACAATGTGACTAAGTCAAATTACATGAAATAAAATAATAATAATAAAATAAAATTTTAAGAATAAAAAATAAAATATTAATATAGTGTAATGTAAACATTTTAACTTGGCCAAAATAAAATAAAATAAAAATAACAATAATGAAATAAAATATTATTATTACTATCCAATTTTAACGTCACGACCAAGGTAGTCACCAAATTGGTGTATAAGACCCCCTTGTTTGTGGGACAAGGGACCCACCTCCCCGCAACTATTTGACTGCTCTACAAAAGCATACATACTCTACCCTGGACACTTAGTATATTTAGAGTTAAGATGGATCTAGATTGGTTTAAAACATTATATAGATGGATGAATAGGTGAAATTAAATTAATGAGCTGATTATTTAATACTTTAGATAAATAAAAGGATAAAAATCAATAAATTATTTTACAATAGATTTAAAAATTTATTTTAATTTTTAATTAAAAATTATTAGTAAATTGATAAGTACTATTTTGAAAAATTATGAATGAAAATGTGTTAATAAAATTAAGCTATTAAATATTAGATAAATAAATAATAATAAATTTAAATAAATTAGTGAAAATTCATAAATTGCTTTATGAGTATCCTTTAAATTATTTAAATTTTCAGAAATAAATGTAAATTAATAAATTACGTTTCAATAAAATTGGATGATTGGAATATAACAAATTATTTTATAATTAGGAAAAGGTATTCCAATGGTATTCCTATTGTAAGTCGGGAGTCGGGAGATTTAACTTCCATTTAATTTTTTTTATTAAGATATATTTTTTTATTTTTCAATATTGTTATAACCAAATCTAATATATTATTATTTAAAGTTTATGTGATAATTTAGTCGTTATTCAGAAAGAAATAAAGAAAATTACGTAAAAAATTATATAGGTGGGAACTTTTTTATATCTTATTTTTTCAATAAAATAAAAGTAATAAATTTATTATATTTTTAAAAATGAGTAAAAATACAATTTTTATACTGAAGGTGTTTTTATGATGAGTTTAGTTAAGTAGATTTAATTAATAAGCTGTGTTTGTTTTTGTTTTTTTCTTTCCAAATAAAAATTGACACTCATTGTAGTTGTCATGGAATTAGCTAGAAATTAGCTAGAAATTGCGTTGTTGTTTAAAGATTTCTAAATCCCATCCTGTATGAAAAAAAAGATTCTCATTTGTAAATTTTGAGATATTTTGAATTTTCATTGGTTTTTTAATTAATTTATTATAAAATTAAGTTTTATTGGGTTTTAAAAAATAAATCTACAAAAAATTAGAAATAAAATTATATTTTTTGTATTAAATATTTTAAAATTAGTTTTATAATAAAATTTAATAATTTATAACAAAATTTTAATATATATTATTAATATATAGAATTTTTGACCCACGGACCTACAAAAGGAATGGTTATTCTTTCTAAATCCCATTTTAAATGAAAAAAGAAAAATTATAATCTCCCAATCTTGGAATATTTCAATTTTTCATTAGTTTTGAAGTTAATTTACTATAAAATTAGATATTTTAATTTGTCATTACCTTCTAAGTTAATTTATTATAAAATTAATTTCATTGGGTTAAAAAATAAATTCTATAAATATTAGAATAATATATATATTAAATATTTTAAATTCAGTGTATAAAAGAAAAATAATTTTATTAATACAAAATTTGAATATAAATATTAATATATAAATATTTTTATTTTTTTATTATGATTATACTATATTATGACATCGTAAAAGAGGGAACAAAAAGATTTAGCAATAGTGAAAGAACTACACAAAGATGTGATGGAGCTTCAACTAGAGTGTAAGGAAAAATTTAATTCTTGTAGATTAATCATAGAGTAATGTGACTTTTGTGTTGCCTTCTTTTAATCAATCTGATGGATTGGATGTGCTCGCAATCTATCAAAGCTTTAGCCAAAATAAATGCCATTGGTGTTTCTTTTACCCCAAAATTGAAAATTATGGGGACTTGGACATCGATTTGAAGCATCCAAGGATTGATAGTTTTATTAGAAATCCCAAGCCTACATCACAGATGATGTGCTTGGGATTTCATAGTGGCAACCTAGAAATTGGTTGGTGAATTCAAGATTGTCTGCTTTAGAAGATAACTCATATTTCGAAAAACAATTATGTAATTGTAGTCACTACAGGTGAGATGTGCTACCCAATTTGCTTAAATTTCTTTTTTTTCTTCTAAAAGGACTTTTATATTATAATGGTTCCCATATTTACAAAACTTAGAACCTAGAAGTTCAAAACTAGCACGGGAATGAACTTAATGAGAAAATGATTAACCCAGTTAGATTATTTTTCCTGGAAGAGTGTCTCTCTTTCCACCTCTAGAAGAGCATCACTCTAGCCCATTTCCACCTCCTTTGTTGTCATTCTCATTCCTCTTTCTTTGACACTAGACTGTACAGAAGGAACTGACAATGACATATTTCTGAATACCGAAAATGCCTTCTTCAATCCGAATAGTAGCTTAATTATGCTCATCAGTTGTTAAAATCTAACAGGTGGAGTCCTCTTTAGAGATTTGTCCTTTTCTAACGTATCTCAATGGATTTAAATATCTTTCATCTACATATTCCTATTCAGAATCAATTTCGTTGAACTCATAGAAACAATTAACAATGCTTGCATTGGAGTGAGTGGCAAGATAACTTTCCCAAATCTTCTATTCTTTCACTGTACCTCTTCAGTGAACTTTACACCTTTAGGGGCAATTTCTAGATTATGTTATAATATTATATAGTTATTTAAAAATAATAGTATGGGTTTTCAATTTTTTTTCCTAGTATTACCACAAAAAATAGCTAGATGAAATCACCAAAACCTACGCAGGAAAACCACAGATGACAAAAAAAAATTAGGGTCTGAAATGAATTTCCCAATTGTGGGAAACCAAACGATATAAGTGTTGAAATTGCCAAAAATCCATTCAACTAAGCGACCTATAACAAAAAATAGGAGCGTCATGTTCTGCTACATGAGATTCATTCTCTCTTTTAATGCCACCTCACCACCTGCAACTCACTCCCACACTCGCCAACACTTGCATATAACATGTACTCCCAATTCATAATCATTCCTGCTTGAGCAATTTTTGTCAAAGGAAAATTCAATACCAAGTGGTTCTTACAAATCAATTATATACTCTTATGATACGATTAAATTAATAGGTCAAGTTAGGCTCTACAACGTAGAACTCATCAGTCTATACAACGAATAATTTATAGGATTATTTCCTTTTAAGGGATTTTAAGCATTTGAGATGGTTGATTAGCATCATGGAGTGATGCAAAAAATTCAAGACCATACACCCAATTCAACTTAGATATTGCGTTTCATTATCATGTTCATTTCTGGTGCAGTTTCACTACTTTTGACGGGTCTCACATGAACTGGAATAATTGAGGGTTGGTGGTTCTCGCTCATGTTCTCATTTTCTTCAGTCCCATATTGATACCAGTAGCAATTGTGTCGTTTGTAGAAGTTGCAGATTCCTTGTTTACTGGAGGCTTTGGATTGGCAGCCTTATCTTCCATATCACGACTTTACAACTATAGTAACGACAGGAATCCCCTCGGTGTATAGACCAGATAGACTATTCTTGCATGTTGTATTGCAGATGCAGCGAGCCATCTAAGGACTATACACATGCGTATGGTGGGTATTTGTAGAGCAATATTTAGGATGTTGCTCCCAAAACTTAACTAAGTACTTAGACTCTATTAAATGCAAGGTGTATGTAGTGTGTATATGTTCTCAGTTAGTTTCTCATTTGATCTCCATGTGGGTGAATCGGTTATTTTGCAGTATTTGCAGGGTTGTTTATTTTGCGAGTCACAACATTTTCTCTATGGTGAAGTTCTTATTTTGTAGTATTTGCGGGGTTGTTTATTTTTCAAGTCACAACATTTTCTCTATGGTGAAGTTCTTATTGTTGCCTTTTTCTCTCTATGGTTTATGGTTTTGACCATAATGCGGCATTCATCATTGATGGATTTTGTTCAAGAAAAAATAAGGGTTAAGATTATGTTTATTTTATGGTATGTTGTAATTTTCTTTTTAATAGAACTATCATCCTCTTCTAGTTTTTGGAAAACAATATGTTTGAATATCTAGGCCATCCATCGTGACTCACACTTAGAAAATGTGATCGATAGGTGAAAGATTTTTCGATTTCCACTTCCGTGCTAGAGGGGTCAAAAAATGTGACCGAGAGGTCGAAGCTCTCCTAGTCTCCATTGACGTGCTAGAGGAAAAACACTTCCACAACAAAGAAACTGTGGCGTAGGTGAATTACATGTCATCATTTGTAGTGCCATGTGTCAGTTTTTATTCGGATGGAAGATGAAAAAAAATGTAGTACCGGCATTGGCTAAGATGAGCAATGTTTGCCCTGCCCAACTGGGTATAAAAAACACCTTTGGTGTAAAATATCCCAAAGGACGAGTTGCATGAGAATTATGAAGGGTTGGTATTATTAATTTCTTAATATTCTTGTCTGCAACTGTGGCTTTATGCTTTAACAGAACCATTAGTGAACCTTTAGGGATCCTTCCTAAGTTTTCTATTACCTTGGAAGGTAAAACTGTCTGTATTGATCTTATGGTAGTTCGAAGTCCCTTGGATTTCAATTTACTCCTTGGGCGAGACTATGTTTATGCAATGAAAGCTGTCATATCGACACTCTTTCGCGTGATGTCTTTCCCTCACAATGGAAATATTGTGACTGTAGACCAGCTTTCGTTCCCTAGTCTTGTTCCAACTACCGATAATATGACAGCCCTAAATGTTCCTGATTCTAAAGTGGTATCTACCCCGCCACGAGTTAATTATGTGGCAACTGGTCGCATGTTTTCAGTTACTGATATAAGTGAGCCTCTCACTGTTTGCTCATCTTCCTTTGATTTAGATCCAGTATTTGACATGGAAAACTCTATGGGATTACCTGAACACGATGTTCTTATCCCTTTTGAGTCCCTTGACATGTGTTCCTTCCAGAGAACTATTCTTCCTTCTGATGAAGACCTCTTGGAAGCCATGATCAAGGTGTGTCCATTGACATGTCTTTCTTCCAGTTTGAAGCCATGATCAGTGAGCGCGAGGATAGTTTTTTCCTGTATCAACCTCGTTAAAAAATGAAACAGGTTGTCATGAGGACAGTTCTTTTCCTGCGTCAACCTCATTAAAAAATGAAACAGGTTGTCATGAGGACAGTTCTTTTCCTGTGTCAACCTCGTTAAAAAATGAATCAGGTTCGAGGATAGTTTTTTCCTGTATCAACCTCGTTAAAAAATGAAACAAGTTGTCGTGAGGATAGTTTTTCCTGTATCAACCTCGTTAAAAAATGAAACAGGTTGTTACGAGGATAGTTTTTTCCTGTATCAACCTCGTTAAAAAATGAAACAGGTTGTTGCGAGGATAGTTTTTTCCTGTATCAACCTCGTTAAAAAATGAAACAGGCTGTTACGAGGATAGCTTTTTCCTATATCAACCTCGTTAAAAAATGAAACAGGATGTCGTGAGGACAGTTCTTTTCCTGTGTCAACCTCGTTAAAAATGAAATAGGCTGTCATGAGGACAGTTCTTTTCCTGTTACTGAGTCAACCTTGTTAAAAAATGAATCAGGTATGAGGATAGTTCCTTGTCTTGTGTCAAGCTCGTTAAAAAATGAAACAAGGAGTTATGAGCATAGTTCCTTGTCTTGTGTCAAG
>APFE031402325.1:9677-19885 GCA_000404065.3 Pinus taeda | reverse complement strand
AAAAAAAAAAATGTATAAATTTAGATGAATAATTTAAATTTAATAATTGAGATATATATTTTGATATTTGATGAAAAAAATAGAGATATTGTTTTATAAGGTTTATTTTATAGTTAGGGTTTATTGTTGTAATTTAGGATTTATAGTTTTATGGATTTATTTGAAGTTTTAATAATAATTTGTGGAGTTAATTATGTAGACATCTTTTTTATTTTTTTATCATGTTGACCATCATGTTATTGAGTGATTTACATTATTCATATATGTGGAGTTAGTTTGTTATGTGTGATAGTGGTTAAGATTTTCAAAAAGATTTTAGAAGATCAAATATTGAGAATAGAATATTAATATCAAATAAAGGAAATAAAAAATCTTATCACAAATATGTTGACCAAAATGACTATAACAACTCCATAGTAAATATCTCTTTCTAATTAAGTTTTTTTTTTCATATTACATTTTCCAAAAATACATATTATATTTAGGTGTAGTTTACTCGTTATACTTTTTGGAGTTTTTTTGGCATATTTGTTGGTTGAATTTGTTCATAATTCTTTGGATCACAAATTTGAGTTATAAACTCTCTACAATCCAGATACTCTATGATATTTTAGGGTGTTGAATCTATACATACAACTAAAAACACATTTAAACAACAAAAATTCAAAATTTCATAAAAAAATATTTCACACCAAAAACTCTAAAAATATAATAATTAAATAATAGTGTGTTTTCATTATGTGAATGATATATTATTTATTCTTCTCTTTTATTTTAATTTCAATATTTATTTAATATTTCATATATTAAATCAAATTTAAAATTTAAAAGTAACACCCTCTGATAATTTATTTATTTATTTTCAATATTCTAAAATTTATCATAACTACTCTCAATATATATAACAATTTAACCCTAATTTAATATAAGTATACATCAATAAAATAACAACACATCTCACATTTAAAAAATTTGAAATTCATTCCAATTTTTTAATATAATATCAAATTACTTACCATTCGTTTTAACGGTCAAAGGAAGGACAAGAAAGAAAAGGGAAGCAAGGATCAAGCAAGGAAGAGTAGGATCAAGCAGCTACAACGAGATTCATTTCAGGTAACGAGTTGCATGTATGATTTACTTGCTATTTTTGGCATGCGTGGTATATGCATGTGTGTTTTTGGTTCTCTTGTTGTCATTGGCATGAGTTTTTCCAGGTATGACAGTGGTTTCAGCCTTTCCTTGCCATTTCCAGATAGCCATGGTGTGATGTGGTTCTCTTGTTTTGGTTGAGATGGATTTATGGATGGATTCAAAGCTGAGTGGGGTGGTCTCAGGATTAGTCACAAGGCCTAGGAATCTCGAGGTGGGATCTACGATAAATCTTGGTTACGAATACCCTTGATTAGGCTTAGGAATCCCTTGACCAATAATGGCGGGATACACAATAAAGCCCATAGGGTGGAGACATCATAGGCTTAGGAATCCCTTAACCAATAATGGTGAGATACATGGTAAAACCGAGAGGTTGAGGCAGAAAAATTCCTCACAGTTTAGGTGGAGAGATCTGGAGGCATCCATGCTTGTATAAGCCTAGTGATCCCTGGATGGTGGGATTGCGGTAAATCCTGGTAGTGTATACTTCTTGTTTGGTCTTAGGAATCCCTTGGCTGGATTGTGGTAAAGCCTAGTTGTATAGATGAGGGTTTCAGGCCTAGGAATCCCTTGCTAGTATATACGGTAAAGTTTGAGGAAGCCCTGGCTGGTTTTGTTGTAAGCCACACATTCATGCTTAGAATATGGTACGAGGGTGATTGGTTGAAAGAAAGATTTGGTTCAGCCCATTCTATGTTTAGGTGGTACGTGGAAGTCCCTGGCTTGGTTGGTTTTTGCATATGTTAATAAAAGCTCTTTTCCTCTTGAGTTCCATGTGTAAATGTACGTGTTAATATATGGCTTTAATGGTTGTTCTATCAATTTTTTTTTTTGGTTATATGCTGGTTATAAGCATGGTTTATGATAGACTTTGGCTATGGCTATTAACATGTTTTGATTGGTAAATGAATGGATATTGAATGCATGCCCTAATAGATTTTATTTTAGCTATTATGAGAAGGCACTAGACCTTATTGATGATTTTCAGGTAAGTATCAAACCCTAATGTTCAAATATGCATTTATAGCCTATAGATTACATGTTCAAGATGTGTTCGATGAAATGTTTGTCATTGTTAGGCTTGGTTAGGTCAAGTCATTAATCAAGTTTTATGTTAGAGATTTTTCCTTGGTGTCATTTATTGTATTGGAAATTCTCATCAAGTTTTGGGCTTTGGTTTGTAGACTAGCCTTGAAAAAGTGGCTTAAATCTCGCAGTCTCTGGCATAGAAATGGATGAAAAAGGCCGCAGTCTCTCCCTTGCAAGCTTGTTGGAGCGACTGGAGGGTTTCAGTTGCATGCATGCCTTGTCATGGGAGTGACTGGGGGTTTAGTTTAGTGAAAGGCTAGGTTAACTCAGGGGTTGGGCACCTGGAGTGGTGGATTAGCTCCTGGGAGTCTTGTAACACCTGAGGGAGGTCTGTAAAGTGTTGGTTTGTTGGCTCCACTTCCTTAATTGTACATGGGTAGTTGAATCATATCATAGTAACTCTTCATCACATGTTTATCCCTGTGGACCAGATAAATTGGGTAAATGTGTGAGGAGGGGGTTACACTTTACATGTATCTTGCTTCTCAAGTGCTCCTTTGGGGAGGCCTACAATTATCTGCTACATAATATTCACCGTGCCATGATGAAAATGGTCAAGTCTTCTATACCAAATTTCACTGACATCGCAACTCTACACCTTGTCCGCCTTCGGGCTTAATGCAACACAATCTTCCACATCTCGCTTGTATAGGTTCTTCACACAAACCTCGATCTACTTCACTTGTCCTGTGGCTATGTGTCTCAGGAATTCTTTCCCTTTGCTGAAGATTGCATCGTAACCACGGTCTTCCAAAACCGCAACAAATATGAGATTTTTATTTGGGCCTAGAACAAACTTGACTCCCTCTGAAAGGTGACTATACCAATCCCAGTCACATTGTACCTTCCATCATCTCCCATCTCAATGTGCATCTGGAGATCTTTATCTTCCAGGTCACTAAAAAATTCTCTATTCCCCATCATGTGGGAGGCACCACTATCTAAGTACTACACAGTCCCCATCATTATGGTCATCATTAATGCGATAAGAGTGACGTCAAGCTCGAACAATGAAGCCAAAGCTTCACCTATTGATCCTCCTGAGTTTTTCTTACTTGCTCTATTGTGTCGATACTTCGTGGCATAGTTCCTGAATTCATGACAATGAAAGCACGTAATTTAGGAAAATTATTTATTCTTGCCCCATTGACTAGATTTTGGTTTGGATTTTGATTTCTTCCCTTTTCCCTTCTTTGCCTTTCCATCCAATGCACATTTTTCTTCATCCTCACCCTTGGATGAAGTCTCATCTCTAGTATTTCACATTATTTCCTCATGTACCAAATCATACCATAAATGTTCCCAATTTGGTAGTTTCTCCCTCCCATTCACCGAACCTTGGTAGATATGCCAGCCCTTGGGAAGGCCTAGAAGGGATAGGATTACCAAATCATCATCTGAGACTCTGACACCAACTCATGTAAGCTCATCACGACATTGTGTGAACCTGCTCAGATACTGATAAATAGAGTCATTCTTCTACATCTTGATATTTCGAAGTTTATCCTTGAGCACTCGTTTCCTATGGTCGTTGCTACCCTAGAACAGATCTGTCAGTTCTTACCACATTGCATAAGGATTTTCTTTCCCATGGATATTTGAGACAATTTGGTCCTGTACTCCCTCTAATATTATTCTCCTCGCCTTGGCTACACACTTCTTCTATTCTGCCAAATTTTGGGCATTAGTTGATCCTGGCTTCGAGATGTCATTATCAACAAATTCCTTCAACCCATTGTCTTTTAGCATTGCTTCCATGTGGTCCTTCCAAGCAAAAACATTTGAGCTTCCCTTAAGGACATACTCAAGTCTTAGTCCATATAAAGCCATCCTTCTAGCTCTTAAGAATTAATCCTGCAAATTCGATCCTACTGATAAACAAGTTCGAAATTTATGCTCTATTGTGAATCCTGCTCTGATACCATGCAAAAATTATGTTGTAGATTCAAAATTGCTCATGAAATTTACTAAATCACAATACTAAAATCTACTCTACTGCTTTTCGGAATTCAATTCATAATCCAGAACACAAATCATAAACATGCAAGAAGAAATATCACACATGCACAAATATTTATCTAGGGGAAAGTAACTACTCAAAACCCCTTCCTGTTTGTATTGCATTAATCAAAGAATATAGATGTAATACATATGCTTACTCAAGCCTAAGCACAACATACAAGTGTATAATCTATCTCTCTACCTGATTGACTGACTCTGATCAACACTTAACCAATTTTCAAGCCCTCCAAGCTCATATTGCCTTGCACTATTCCTTGAGGAATTAGGCCCTTATTAATTAGGAAATTTCCTCAATTGAATTGTGCAATTCCTTTAGGTTGATCCTTTGACTGCATGCACCACCTATACACATTGGAATAGTCTACAACTGATAGTACATTGCCTTGGAATCTCCATCTCACCTGGGTAACTCGAATTCTCTGCATGCATCAATTATTTTTGGTTGATTGATTAGTTAACTAGTTGATCATTGGGTGTGGTTGAAGCCACACTTCCACAACTTGACCTTCCACTAGTTCCTCTAACATTTAGAACTAGTTTAACTGACAATAACTCAATTTAATTGAAATAGATTGCTACAAATTAGCAATCAATCATATTGAACTGAACTCAAGCTTCCCCAACTCGAATTAACTAAGTCAACTGAGTGGCAAGTGCCATGTCACCTCAGTTAACTACCTCCAAGATTTATGTTGATATGGAAATTTAAATTTTCTCTAGTTTGACCAAGGCAAGGTCAAACTGAGTTTTTCTTGCAACATTTTCAACAAATACAACCTAGAAACCCTTTTGGGAGAAAACCCCACTGAAAGGTGAGGCTACTCTGCTCTCTTTCTTTGAATGGAAAATGAATGTGAGTGCAAAGAAGTGAGATTTGTGGCCTTTGGACTTCTACAATGTGCAAACCTTCATTGATTTCTCTTTCCCTAACCACTCTTGGCTACTTTTCTCATTTGTGGAACAAAATACACTCGAATAGAATAAAACTCCTTTTCCTCCTAGTTGCTCGATTATAACACAATCTGATAGCCTACTAGTGATTAGGTTTGACTCCTTCAACTCTTATATAAACTTACAATATTGACTCTTCTACAGTTTTCTTCAACATGATCACATGACTAGCCCAATTTCCATGAACAATGGGGATTGACATGGCATCCTCCTAAACCTCCTGAATTATGGTGATCAATTTTGATAGATTAACTTCTAGGACACATAACTTTCTCATACAAGCTCCAATTAAGGTGATTCTTATGCCATTAGAAAGTAATCATCGTGTAGGTTGTGGAATCTATGTCCATAGTAAGGTCAAGAACATAAAAAGTGTTCATTTAAGGCCTAAAAATGGCTCCTAAGTTTTTTGACCCAAAATTTTCCAAACTAGGATTGCTAGTAAAAATGGTCTTGTGAGCTAATTCCTTCACGTTTTCCACTTTAAAAGCATCAAAATGGATGAAAATAATATAATGATCCAATCTAGATCAGAAACTCTCAATATTACAACATCTTAGGATTAGATTCGATCATGTATGAAGGTATTAACATATCATTGAGCCCTTTATGTCACTTGATGTCGGTGTTGATGACTATTGCTCACAGTTTTCCAAATGAATCCCACTGATTCTCATGCTATCTTTAAAATCTAACCAGAAGAGGAACTAAGAAGATACACTAGAATCAATTAAAGGAAAAGACAGATTTTAAATAATCTATTTCACTTTATCAGGATATAAGAACATGTAAATATGAAAGAATATTAATGAAAAATGAAAATATCGATCAAGGAAAATTTTAAGGATACAAATTTATTTTAATGTTTAGAAACCTCGGCAAATCTTACCCATCGCTAACATGAAAATTATATAACATACTTTTGTAAAAATATTCAAATGTATAATGATTTTATACAATGTTTGTGAAATTTTGGCAATTTTTAAAGTAAACTAATTTTATACTATAAAATTTGAGCGAATCATTTTTAGAAAAAAATGGAAATTGGCGAATCTTTTTCTAGAAAAAACATGGAAAATACAAATATTAGCCCCTAAAATTTTCCTTGATATTGATACAAGGATGAAGAAGAAAAATAAATAAAAATAATTCTAAAATATATAAATTAATTAAATATTAAAAATATTAAATAGAATATAAAAAAAATAAAAAAATATAAAATAAACTAATTAAAATATACATAAAGGTAACAAGAAAATCAAATATAAGGATGGAGCAAAAGGGAAAAAAAATCTAGAAAGGGAAAAAAAAGAGAAATTTTAATATTAAATCACAATGTTTAGTTTAAAATTTTCGTATTGACCTAAGGTCCCTATGTTTGACATCCACATCATATATAGAAATTTTGGAAAGCTATTTACTTGTATGGGATATGTGTCCCCACATGCTAAAAACTTGTTACAACAAAGAATTTTGTGATTAAAGTTTATAGAGTAATTATGTATAAAGTTTATGGAGTAATTATGTATAACCAGTTTGTGCAAATGTTTTAAATGGTCAATTCATAAATCATAGTTCATATTTGAGAAAGTGGGATTCATTGAAACTTTGCAACTCATTTCACTTATATATATATATATATATATATATATATAAAAGTGAGGTTGTTTATAAAAAATAAAATATTAATCAGAAGAAATCGTGAAAAAATGAGGTATTTCCCTTTGGTAATGTATAGGACGTAAAAACAAACTTGTAAAATTGATGTTTAACTGTTTGAGTTGAATGTCCTCTCTTGTAAAATTAGTTTTTTAATTTTTTGAGTTGAATGTTATCTTATAAGGTTTGTTATAATTTTTTTGAGAATTTTTATGGTTAATATTGTAATTCAAATTCAAGTTTCTATGATCTATATCTTGTAGCTTCATGTTCCGGATTATCCACAGTTTCTAGTTCATTCTTGCCGACGTTTCAAACCCCAAAGGGGGTCCATCATGATGATGGACCCCCTTTTGGGTTTGAAACGTCGGCAGAATGAACTAGAAACTGTGGATAATCCGGAACATGAAGCTACAAAAAACTTCCACAGAGGCTTAAAATACAACATAACTTCCCTGTACGGAGGGGAAACATGGAAAGAGCTCTGTCTTCTCGAAATACTGAGGGTAAAAATTGAGAGGAGAGTTGTGGCCCTGCAATTTCTAAAACAATGTAGGAACAAGAGAATCATTCCTCCCTTTGCTAAGATTAATCACAGACTATTTAATCAATATAATTATAGGTCGTTTTTGAAATTAAGCCTAGCCCTTATCCGAAATGAAATTAGGAGAACCAGGGTAGCCTTAGATAACCTCAATCGGTTGGCCCTTTCCTCGCATCTGAAACTAACTATGAAAATTAACTTTGATATATGGAAAATTGTTGATGCGAAAGCTGCATTGAAGGCCCAGTCAGAGGGTAGAATCGCCAGGGAGAGACAATCCAGGAAGTTGGCCAAGCTAGAGGAAGGCGTGGGTTCTCATGTGGAAAGAAATAACGCATCGATTCTAAATAAAAAGGTAAGCAAAGAAGAGTTCAGGTCAATTCCAACAGTTCTGGCCATCTCCTCACCAGATCGGAATAAAAACTGCGTTGTTCCCAATAACAACTGCCCTGTGGATTCAGGCAGCAACAACATCAACGTGGATACCTGGCACAGGAACAATAAATCCTACAGCAAGAAGGATATTTGGCACATAAACGATAAATCCTACGTTGTCCCTGAAGTTTCCCACGCTGTCCTTGATTCCAGCAGTCTCATTAATAGTTTCAACGGCTCCAGCACCTTCATTAACAGTTTAAATTCTATTAACTCCAATTCCAACTGCGTTGGGGGCTCCAGCACTCTCATCAACGGTTTAAACTCTATTAATTCCAACTGCGCTGGGTGTTCAGGTATAGTTAACGCTGTTTCCAATAGTTTTTCCTACGCTGGTAACATGAGTAACGTTTCCACAATTGTTAACAGTTTCGATAAAGATTCTAGCATCATGGATACCGTGGACTCCTACGCTGGTAACAAAGATGAGAATAACGTTTGCACAATTGTTAACAATTTCGATAAAGATTCCAGCATCATGGATACCGTGGAGCACGACACTAATGACTCCCACGCTGGTAACATGGATAACGTTTGCACAATTGTTAATGAAGACGTGATTAAGGATGAGAACGTGGGTAATACGAATAATTCCTGCAACGTGGAGCACAGGAACAGAATATCCTACTTGGGCAGTCATGATAACGTGGGTAATACTAAAATAAGTATGAAGAATTATAATATACATAGAAACCAAAGCGACCTAGGAGGTGAAAATCTCGATGCTAAGAATAATTCAGACCATGAAATGATTAATAATCATAATGCTTCCAAAGATATTCCTCACAACAATAGTAAGGTTGTGATGGGGAACCCCCCTATTCCGAATACGCATGATAAAAGAGTTGTGAATCTCTCATCCATAATACTTAGCCCCGAAGAAATCAAAATCTTAAACAAGGGATTAGGATTTGCAGTCTCACCCAAGAACATTCCTTTCGAAAGCATCATTTGCAACATTGAGAATGGGACTCAAGGTCTTTCATCAAACGACAGGGAGATATTAAGACAGGAATGCTCCCTAGCTTTGTTAAAATCTAAACGACCAAAGAGTAACCTTAATAGGGAAGGGCGAGAGGCTCTAAGATCTCTCCGTAATAATGATAAAATAGTTGTTCTTAAAGCTGATAAAGGTGGAGCCACCATCGTGTTAAACAAGGAAGATTACATCCATAAAATGAATGAGCATTTGAGTTGTGGAAGTTATAGAAGGATCAACTCCAACCCTATTCTGAAGGTGATAAAGCAGGTCAAGAAAGCCATCATGGAAACCAACCTTGAAGATAAAATAAAAAAGAAGTTGATCCCCTCCTGTGAGGTTATCCCTAGAATCTATGGATTACCAAAAATCCATAAGGAAGGGGTTCCTCTTAGACCAATTGTTAACACCATTGGTTCCCCTACATATGAATTAGCTAAGTATGTAGCTAAGATCCTAAAACCTCTGGTTGGTAACACGAACTCTTTCATAAAGGACTCAACAGATTTTGTGAAACTTATTAGAGATAAAAGGGTTGATAAAGATGATATTCTAGTAAGCTTTGATGTCGTATCCCTGTTTACAAAGATTCCCCTTGATGAAGCTGTTCATGTTATAAAGATGGCCACCGATCCTGAAACAACGAAACTTGCAGAAGTATGTTTACGGTCCACTTTTTTCAGTTTTCAAGATCACTATTATGAACAAATTTCTGGGGTCGCCATGGGTTCCGCGCTATCACCTATTGTCGCCAACCTATACATGGAGTACTTTGAGAGGAAAGCCCTTGACTCATTCCACTTGAAGCCAGCATGGTGGAAAAGATTCGTCGATGACACCAACCTTAATTGGACTCATGGTAGAGCAAAGCTTGAGAAGTTCTTCAATCATCTTAACTCGTTATCTTCTGAAATCAAATTTACTATGGAGCTTGAAGAGAATGGTAAGATCCCCTTTCTAGACGTCTTGTTCAGTAGAAAAGAGGACGGTACTTTGGGACACCAGGTCTATAGGAAGAAAACTCACACTGATAGCTATCTTCATGCTGACTCTTACCATCATCCCTCCCAAAAATCTGGCGTTTTAAACACCCTGGCGGTTAGAGCTTCCAGGATTTCTGACCCGGATCACCTAAAAGATGAGATTGAACACTTAACCTCTGTCTTCAAAAGCATTGGATACAAGGAGTGGACTATCAAGAGAGCGATAAGAAGGGCTCAAGACAGGTCCCTCTCTAAGCGTACCCCTGAAGACAAGAAGGAAAAACAGGGGAAGGTTTATCTTCCATTCATCCATGGGGTTACCGATAAGATTGCAAAATTTTTAAGGAAGAATAACATAGACACTCAATTTACAACATGTGGAACGATAAGG
>APFE031402318.1:52055-74463 GCA_000404065.3 Pinus taeda | reverse complement strand
TGTGTATGTCTAATAAAAATAGGTATTTTACATTTTGTTTTTAAATCACAAAATCTATATATTTTTAATTTTTATAAGTGTTTAAGAAATATGAAATTGTAATGGATTTAAGTTTCCTATAAATAATAATATTTCAATCTTTATAATTTCATTTTCCATGTTTTTTATAATTTTAAGTAAAATATTAAATTAAAGATAAGAAAATCAACATTAATATTGGAGTGAAACATTATTTTTCTCCTCTCTCTCTATATATATATATATCTTATATAAATATATATATTATATATATATAGAATATATATGATTAAATTTATCTAAAACATATAAGAACCTTAGTAAATTATATTAGTCTCTAATATGTAAATTGTAAAATGTTTAGTCATATTTTTGTAAAAATTTCAAATTTGAGTTAAATACATTTTATGCTTTAACCATAAGAGTGATTGACTCACTTCTTTGAGTGTTTTTGACTCCAATTTAACCATACTTAAACATATCAATGAATTTAACTCTTGTTCAAATCTGCTAATTAGTACAATAATTAAAGTAGGTGGCAGGGAACGCTAGCTATGCGGCCTTGTTCTAAAGAAAAATCTAACTTATATTTAAAAAAATGTGTCATGTTATATCCAATTGGAAAAAAAATCTTTCAAAGAAAAGAAGAAAAAGCTTCGAAATTTAAAATGTTTTTTCAGTTATTAAAGTAAAAGTTTAAATTACAATTAATGTAAAGAATAAGTTATTCTAAATAAAATCTAACTTATCTTAAAACAAATGTGTGATTTATATTAAATTAAAACAATATGATATAATTTTTTATTTATTTTTATTTTTATTTTTATAATTTAGAAAATGACAAATCATATCATTGTTTCTCATTTGGCTAGATTGTTATTTGTGTTTCCACCACAATATATGATGAAAAATTCTTCTAAATATCGGAAAGTTTTTTGAATCACTGATTTGTAAGCACCTTTATATGCCACTATTGTAAGATCAATTCACTTAATAACAAATTAAATTTTTATTTAATTAAAATAATGTCAAGTTTTGAATTTAAATATAATAATATAATAATATAATTTAAAATTTATGTATAACAGCAAGCACGCACATATTATCTATGGGTTTCGCTTCACACAAAACCATTCATTATCATCATTTTCTTATTGTTTTTTCATTTCATAATTTTCTTATGGTTGAGCCATGAATGACATTAGTTGAGCCCTTTATTTTCATACGGTTTTTATTTAGTGAAGTTGTGCATAGTGGACATATTCATGGGACATTACCCAATACCCCCACTTTATTAAAAATTGATAAATATTTTTAAAAGCCTTTTGTTGAACTCCTCTTCTACATCTTCTTAATTAAAAAGACCTTTATTTTTTCCATATACCCCCTTTTGTACCCACAAATACCGAGAAACCCTCCATACCAATATCTTTACATTCTTTTCAATCTCTCTTTATAACATTCATGGATGAATCTCTTGATTGTAAGGGTGTTTGATAGCAAAAATGCCTTATTTAGTTAACATATTGTGAGGTAGAACTTTACCTTTAAAAATGTCAATATACTTTTGAATTTATATGTATAAACAAACAATACCAGAAATAATCTTGCATATTTTAAATTCATATATTACTCATAAAATTTAAGGCATCACACAACAAAATCTTAATAGAAAACATTCCACATGAATAAAAACATGAAGAGTCATTTATAATTGAATTCATGCCTATGAAATTGGTTGTTAAGAAGCTATTCATTGCCCAAATATAGAAATCAATTATGGATTCGACCTCCAAGCTTGACTACAATACCACCAAGGTGAAGAAATCTCCTATAGGTCTCTAATTTCACTTAAACCAACCCATTACTCTTATAATTTATCCATTATTCTCGTTGTTGAGCACATTGAACCTTCATCCTAACATCAATTACCATGGCACGCTCATTTCCTTCATAACGCAATGATGATCGTCGCATACTTTGGTCCATAGTCCCTCACATATCTTCTTCCCTTCCAAAACATATAGAAAGAGGAGCCGAACACTATTAGTTTCCTACTTTAAATGACCTAGAAGAGAACACTTGATTAAACTATCCATGATTAGCACTAACATGGTTGCATGTTTAACAATGTTTTCTTCTATTATTATGGATGTTTCAATTATTGTTTTTTCCCCAAAAACCATTTTCTCTCATGCCCAATAACAAGTTCCTACCTTGTCACAAGCTCTTTTTAGACTTAATTGCATGGTATTTTCTTCTCTTTTATAAGAATAAAAATCATGTTTTCAGACAATTTTCTCCATGAACAAGGAGGGGGAGAACATTTCAATCATGCAATAGAGGATTCCCATGGGAGAGGAATGATATAAATTGATTAGAGAAGTTCAACAATGGTTTCACCACAGTAGTTTACCTTAGGTAAGTTTTCCCTTCCGAGGAAGCATACAAAAATATCTAAAGCACCATCTAAGGAAAATAATTATGCCAATATTTATAAGGTAGAACTTGCAAGGAAGGTTGCACTTACAAATTGACATATGTCAATTCAAATCACTTATGCGCCCTATTTCCTCTTCGACCCTTATTATCTCATGGTCCTTTATTTCCTCTTAATCAATTTTTTTTATTTTTTATTATTATCTATTTGCTTTTATTCATGTTTTTACATATATGACAATATCATGGAAACCACAACAACCACACTATCATCTGAACCCATGATGGAATCTTGTATATTTTTACTAGTGAGTTTTGGACCTTGATCTCTTAACTACAAATATTTAGAATTTATTGACATTATTTATAGTTGAGATGTTTTAACTCAAACCACTTGACTCTTATCAAATAAACTATATTATTTGAATAATAATATTTTAAAATATTTTATTTATAAAGATAAGAATCCAAATTTACATTAGATGGATTAAAAAAAATCACAGTTAATTAAATGTTATTAAAAAAAAACTAATAAAAATATGGATAACCCTTTCATATTTTTTATATAATTTAATCAATTATTTATTTTTATCATAGATTATTTAAGAAATCTACAATTTTAATTTATAAATAAATAAACATCTTATTAAATCTCATTATGCCTAATTTGCAAGAGAGCAAAGTATCACGAAAAGGCCAATACTTAATAAATAAGTTATCATGTAAAATTATTTTCTCTTTCTTTCATTGGGTTGAAGGAAGTAATGCGTGGAACTACGAGATCTATTATATATAAATATATATATAATTAAAACCTAGCGATGTATGTGGTTTGTTTGAGGATATTACAAAATTGAGATATTCTGACGCTCCTAGAACAATGATGAAATGTTGTTGTAGTTGGACTTTTCCAACATTGCTCATCATGAGTCCATTTGGTTAGCCAAGTCTACCCACAGGTTATTGGTCACCATGTAAGCATCAGTATCAAAACCTGAAGAACTAATTGCGTTTGAATAGTCTAACCTCGGTCACACTACAACTTGATTTACAAGTGTATCCAGTGAGAGTCACTTGAGATAGTTTAGGGTCAATCTTCATACTTCTATATGAATCACTTATAAACAAGTCCAATATCTTTGAGATTAAGAAGTAATATTATCCACCCTCTCTATTTCTATCATTCGTACAAAACCAAGACAAATATTGAAGATTTAGGTTTTGTCCTAGAAAAGAAAAAGAATATCTTTCTAGTTATTAAGAATTCATCATTTTTGGGTAGAGATTTCCAGGAATTTAAAGAGACCTGGAGTGACTTCGTTATCAATCCTTATTATAGAATATATAATGAGCCAAAATATAAGTTTCGGAACAATAAGCTTATTTAACACATTGCAATGTGATAGTCGTTGTACTAATGTTATTTATATTGTCTCTGTCAAGTCTGATAAACCCACGACTTTATTTTGTCTATGTAAAGATTATATGAAGAAATTGTGTAGAGACATCAGTACTTATAAAAAAATAAGTGGCAGGGGAGATATGTTACGTAGCTACACATTCCCATCTACCATCGCTGTTAGCGAGTGTCAGGTTTGGCATTCAATTACCGGAGTAGTGGTTTTTAATTTGGCTGCAAAATAGATGCAAGTTTGATTCTATAAAAAAAAATGTGTGCAGAAACTACTTATTATGAAAATAAGTGATGAAGTGTTATTCCAACTAGATACATATGTCAATCAACCTCGATTGGTATTCATGTTTAAGTTTTCAGTTAGACACCTTGGATAGTAGCTTGTAATTGGTTCCCACTTTTAAGTTTTTAGTAGGATTTCTTAGACAAAATACCGTGTAAATTAACTGCAGTGTTGCATATTGGTGAATCAGTTATATGGTTTGATGCCTCTAAAAGTGAATTGACTTTATACCCTACTGACCCAAAAGTGAGTAGCATCATCATATTATTGCAGGATATGGAACATAAAAATAGAAAAAGTAGGTGGCTGAAAAAGATTACAAAGGCAGAAATATCATCGGTGCACATGCAAAAATTCGGTATCACTGAAACTATCCAATGTTTTTTGGGAAAGATTGATCTAAGCTGAGAAAGCAGAATGAACGAAATAATAATTAATCAAAAAGTCTAAACTTTGAATCCAAAAGTAGTTTACAAAATAGCAATCATAGAATTTAGCATCTACGAAACATAGAATTTAGAACGACACCAGTATAGGTAAATATGAAAAATATCCATGCCCAACATAATACTCATCATGTCCATTATCACTATCACTCTTGTTTTAAGCCAACAACGATTGACAAGAAAACTCGTTGTTGAGATGAAGTGGAACTTGGTTT
Source organism: Pinus taeda (assembly GCA_000404065.3). NCBI lineage: Eukaryota > Viridiplantae > Streptophyta > Pinopsida > Pinales > Pinaceae > Pinus > Pinus taeda. The sequence continues at coordinate 69,648 of APFE031402318.1, read as the reverse complement.
TCTTTCTTTGCCGAAACTCCCTATTGAGATATGTTTATCGGCTCTAATTATTTTAAAGATTAACAAGTTGAATGGTTATACAAATCAAGATTTGGTTGATAGTTAAAACAATGAGATCTAAGGATAGAAGAACTCTCAATTGTCTAACAATAGATTTGATGGTGTATAGGAGTGCAAAGTGGCAACTCGGGATTTCTTTTTAAGGGGGAACATTCTACGATGTAAAAATAAATAAAAATTAAGTATAAATGGTATTAAGTCAATTCGATTCACTTCAATTTAATTATATATAAATTTATTCTTCAATTAATGAATTATAAACATTTTTTTTAAAGTTTTTTTAAATATACATATCCACATTTAAAATAAAATTTACTAACAACACATTGAGACTAGAGATAGATTCATGAGCACCTTTATTTTATTAATGGGCATGGAGATATGCAACTTTTTTAAGAGGGAACATAATCCTTCCTCCAATTTTTAAGAAAGAGTGTTGCTCATAGTGAGACAGTATACCCCATGTAGTTTCTCAAATTTAACTTAATAAAGTCATAGTGGAGCATGTCCACAATTCCCTGGAACCCTAAGTGTGAAAGTCAAGGGCAATGGCCAAACCTACAAATGCATCCTTGAAAATTCTACATTTTTCATCCAATAATAACCACTCTCACCATGAATTATTTATTATTCAAAAGAATTCAATTTTAATTAATAAAATATAGACATAAATATGAGTAAAGTGAAACTAGGGAAAAGTAATAAACATAATAATGAAATGAAACTAATAACCAAAAAGATTAAAAGTTAAAAAAAAAAAAACACTTCACGAGAGACAACAAAGATTAATAAAACAAAGATAAATGCAATTCCCAACCTCAAATACATGACTTTCTACTAATTAATTCAATAAGTTATATTATGGACTATGTGGTATGGAATTGATGACATCATAATCATATTATTTTCGAGGATGTGATTGCATTACCTAAATAGGCCAGATTCCCTCCAATCTAGTGAAGTCTCTTAAGATTGTGACACAAAATCTTTTAAAAACTAAATAAAAATTTAATGTGTAGTTTAGTTTTCCTTACCTTTGAAATGCCAAGGAAGTTAGACATGTGATTCGGCGTGCTCATTACAAAATGAGACAAACTTGCTCAAGGATGTGGTGTGATCTAGCTATGTTAAGAAACTATACCAAAAGATGGGGACATGTTCTAGCCACATTGAGAGACTATAACAAATGATAAGTAGATGACAATGGCCTTGTTCATGTAGACACCATGCTTTATGTTTTGATTATGTAAGCTATATTTTACTTATGCTCCTACTTCGTACTTTAAATATAAACATGTACATATTATCCACTTGATAAAGAAGATCACTTTTTACTAGAAATAACATAAAAGATGTCCAAAAAAGTTTGCGATGGTAATATTATTTACAAATAAAAAAATTAAAAGCAAAAAATATATATTTAAACAATAACAATTAATAAATAAAAATAATTTAGAAGAAAAAAATTTAACATAAAATAATAATTTAAAAAATAGAAATAATATTCTCATATTAATAATTATAAAATACAAAATAAAAAATATTTCTTTATTTAAAGGAAATAAAAATTACTTTAGAGCTCCAAATGAACAGTATGTTAATTTCAGAATTTGATAATTGATAGAGCATGATTGTACGGAATTTCATTTTTAACACTAACTTATCTTGCTTACAGCGCCATAATCACAGCTTATACCCAAGTATTCTTTCTTGTAGTCTAAAGAATGGTTGTCCTTTTGAAGGTGGGGATAGACTCTAAAATAAACTAAAAAGATAATGAAATATAAAGTTTGATGCAGCAAAAGGATCCAACCTTTTGCTTTTGCTTTGTCTTTTGTCCCAAAAAAGAAAAAGAAAGAGACAATCATTCATATTAAATTTGTCTTAACCAATAATATGTATTTATAAAATCCAACTTTGTCTCTTTTCTTTTGACTTTTGTCAAAAAGGGAGGACAAACATTTATGATTAAAATTTGTTTAACCAATAAATGTATACATAAAAAAAGATTCTATAGTGATTCATAAAATTAATATAAAGGTTATTTTTAGTGTGATTTTTTGGAAGTTTTTTCCGGTTGGTTTTTCTGGTCAAATTTCTGTAAAATTTAGTAGCAATTTATTGAAATCACAAGCTTGATGGATAATTTGCACAATCAAAATGTCCTAGGGATTTTTAGTGTGCTAAATCCAAATATCCAATTACAAAACAAGTTTAAATAACACAAATCAAAATTACACTTCAAAATGTTTCCGCCAAAATCCAACACCAGAAAATCCAAAAAAACACATTAAAAACAACTCCATTAACATAATATTCTTCCCTATTCATAATGAAAAAATTTACACAATATTCTGCCCATATTCATAATTTTTTCCATAATTTTTCCCATAGTGATTGAAAAAAATTACATAACATTCTTCCCCATTCATAATTTTTTTTCATAGTGATGAAAAAATTTACATAATATTCTTCCCTCCTCATAGAAATAAAGAAGTCGTTTCTCCAATATTATACCATTTCATCAGCATGATCATTACGTGGTATTGCTCTATTATTTTTTTAAATCTCATTTGAAAACCCAAGCATGTCTTATGAAGTGACTTAGGCACAACCTTTAATAGTAGGTATCAATTTTAAATACTTTAACCCTTATCCATTAGTGGACACGTGCTTCAATTTTAAATACTTTACCCTTAGCGATTCAGTGAACACATGCTTCTAATTGATTTGTGAGTATTTGAGCATATAATTATCTTATCACCTCTAACAAGGTATTGAGATACGCAAGCTTCCATTTTGTGTTTGGCTTTTATGTGTTAGTTTGGGTTTAGATTTAACACTATTGGGGGGTGTTTTAAACCGTGGTCCTTGGTATTTTTACATGGCTTAAAATTATTTTTTTACTTTATTGATAATAAATTTAGGCTTCAGCTTGAAAGTATGAAATTAGGATTGGTATAAATTGAAATTTAGTTCTTATGATTTTATTCTTTATTCAAATTAATAAAATATAAAAGAAATGTTATTGATATATCTATTCTACTATATTACACGTAAAAGTAATTTATTCCATCCAAAATTAATAGTATTGTAACAATCACTTTTAATTATGAAATTATGATAGTTGAAAATCAATTGCAGGGAAAGATTAATATATTTGTGAATTAAAAAATTAATAATGAAATATTTTTTGATATTTTAGTAAGGTTGATATTGTTGGTTATGGTTTACTGTAATTTGATTTGGTTATGGTTGATTAAGGGTAGTCATGTTGATTATGGTTTATAATAGATGACATGGTTGACCATGTTTTATTATGGTTGTTTTTAGTTGTTCATGGTTGTTTATGGCTAAACAAGGTGGACCGTTGACTATGTTAACATATTATTAGTCGTGGTTTACTTTGGTTGACCATGTTTGTTTATGGTTGACCATGGTTAGTTATGGTTGAGTATGTTTAAATTATTATTGGCTATGATTGTATTTATTTGATCATATTTGGTTATGGTTGACCATGTTAACCATATATAAACATGTTAATTGTGCTTGAGTATGGATAAAATGGATGACGATGTTTTACTATGCTTATTTATGGTTGACCATGGTTGTTGATAGTTGATGCAGGAGCATCCTAGCAAAACATTTTTGTTCGAATTGCATGAACAATTTCCTTTTTTTAATTACTCTAAATTGTGAGAATTAGCTAGGAGAATATGTGTTTATTCGAAGGTTATGCTGAGGTGTCCATATGTGACAAATGTAAATATTATATTTAATGGAGTGGCATTAGCTTCTAGAAAAGGGATAGATGTAGGGATACGAGTGGGATATTACTTACAACTTCCCTTTTGTATTTCGATTTTTTTTTAAGCCAAGAAAGGAGAGAGAAGAAAGAAAAAGAGGTAAAATCCGTGCATGTCAAATCTATTTAAGTATGTGACAACCTGTTGTGCTATGCAACAAAACCACCCTACCCCTCCCCCCCATTTATTTATCTTAAAACTTAGGTGTTTTGGTGCAAATAAATGCGGACCCTTAAAAAATTAAAAAACATAAGAGCACAAGTTTAATTTGAAGATTTTCTTAGGAATAAATTTGATTTTCTTAATAAAACCTCATTAAAGCTTGAATGACCAAAGAAGGCCATTTTTAAGGAAAATGTGACAATATTACATATCACAAAGTATCAAGAGTATAAAGTTTCATCTACTGAATTGAGACTTTCGATTGCGATAAAGTATAGCCCCCTAGAAGCCAAACATATTCATTCTTTATAAAAATATTAAAGTATTAATAAAAATTACTGATGGCTGAAGCTTCTCGCATCGCAATCCCACGACAAATAGGAAATATATCCAAAAGGCATACCTCTTGCTAAATGCAATAAGTCATTGGACCTGACAAAACATTATAAACTATATCATTTAAATACAATCCCAATCAGATGTATCACGAGAATGCCAATATTCTCTACTTGTATCATTCCAAATGGTTCTGATTGTGATAAAGCTATTCATAAAAGAAAAGAACCCAAGGAAATCATAAAGCTTAAGCAAAAGCTCCGCTTAAATATAAACCTAAGGGTCTACTACACTGCCACATAACTCACCACAATTGAAAATCACTAAAAGCTTTTGGCAATGTCTATTCTCCGTTGTCCCGAAATCACCGATTGTAATCTTGCGATAATGCACTTATCACAATCGTAGATCTCTCATACTTAACCCATCGATACGATGATATCGCTATCGCATATCGCAAGGCACTTAAAGAATGAACTTGTTTTACCATCCGAAGAAGCTTTGCAATGCAATATATTAATGAGTAATAAATAAACCATGCGGAGCCATGATTTCAGTTAATTAATGGGTTTTAACAGAACTTATGGTTACAGGGCCCAAGGAGATTTGTTGACCTGTTTAGATTGGTTTGCATTAGAACCTCCCTTTCCGTTATTTCAAAAGCTTTATGTGTTTGCATGCTTTTATGTTTAACTCCTATTTTCTTCTCATTTACTTTGTATTCTCTATATTGCAGGATTTCTTCCAAAAGAGAATTGTGCAGCAAAATGAGTAAGTCTAAGAAAGGAAAGAAGTCTAGTGCAGCCGCTCAATCCTCTACGTTTATTGTAATAGAAATGCCTCCATTATTCTCGGACACAACATGCACTATTGATAGAGGGGCTTCCTCATGGGAAGCTATGTACAATTTGCTGGAAAATGAGGGTCCAAGAATAATTGATACCAACGCAATAACAAATGCTACCAATTCTTCTGAGGCTTCTTACTTTGAAGCCGCAATTTCTTTCCTGCACATAATTGCTACTAGACTGGAGATTTTACCATACACTAATATGGTAAAATGGATAATAGACAATATTAACATTTCAAGCTGTGCATTTCAGACTTCAAGGCAAGAGGTTATTGGTTCCTTCATAGTAGAACAAGGAAAATTTTAAGGATGGAAAATTTTTCTTGAAGTTTAAAAACATTAGTGAATCTCACTAATCCCCAATATGCAAACTATAAAACTTTTATTGATATATTTGTAAAATTATTCAAATTTATAATGATTTTATATATAGCCTCTATATAATGTTGGCAATTTTTAAGTTAAAATAATTTTATATTCTAAAATTTGGGAAAATCATATTTTATAAAAATTGGAAATTAGTGAATCTATTTTGTGGAAAAATCATGGAAAATTAGCCCACTGGGTGAACATTAGACCCTAAAATTTTCCATGTCGTAGAAGACCTGAAGATAATGTCTCGTATACCAGACCCATAGAACGTATATGATAAGGCTTTCCTTGATCATTTCACGAAGGAGAATGAGGAACAATTAAAAACAATTCAGCAATGGACTCCAAGTTAAAGCAAGTTAAACCAAGAGAAATTGGGTATGTATCCTATAGCATCCCTCACTGTTCCCTATTCTTGTGTCATAGCTATGATGTGTAGATTATTTGGGCATGTCGATACAACCAAGTTTTCTGTTGAGTGGGTTCCCCTAATAGATGCAACAGTAAACTCTTGTACATTGTATTGGGGTACCTTTTTGTCTAATAACCTTGCCATGCAACTTCGAGAGTTAAGAAAAAGTGATTTGTCACCACTAGAATAGTCCCACCATTTTTTATGAGTTTCTATATTTATGGATGTAGTCTGTTTCACCACTAGTTTTCCAATTATGGGGTGGAAATGGACTATTGAAGACCCTACCCCCATTCAAATATATCACAAAATTCTATGGGAGTCTAATTCTATGAGAAGAAGGCCCCAAGGTTATCCAATGAGGCCAAGATTGATATTTTTCTAGTAGGTAGGTGCTCTGGGGAAGAGTTGTTTACTTATTTCTGGGTTTTTGGAAGCATAGCACCCCCTCATGTCCTCCCTTGTTATGTACCTCATAAGCTTCTTTCCTGAGAGATTGCTTACCACACTGTAGGGGGATGGGATAACCAAAACCTTGAAAGAATTTAAAAATACCTTTGGCCTTCTTTCCCCCTCCAATGTGGTGTCTATGCATTGCACGATTTCAAGCATGTTGTGCTTGAAATCGAACAGATTTTAAATCTGAAGTTCCCTACCATTCCTGGAAGGTAGTATGATCCCAATAAGGTCACACTCAACTTCACTGCTTCAGTTAAAATAAAGAAATTTAGTCATGATGTGGATGATTTTGATGATTTGTTCGAGTCAACTGAGCTATTTTCACAAGTCCAACATTTGGCTACTCTTAGATTCAATCCACTATATTTGGCCTGTTTCCACCAGTAGAAGAGGAAAGAGTTACTAAAGGTCCCTATGGACCTATTAGAAATACCTAAGCCAAATACTCAAAAGGGACAAACCCTAAGCCATAACTTGAAAAAAGGCTCAGAACATGATTCTGGGTGTGATTCAGAAAAAGGCCGAGAACATGATTTTGAGCATGATTTAGAGAAAGGCTCAGAACATGATTTTGAGCATGATTAATAGAAAGGCTCAGAACACGATTCTGAGCATGATTCATAAGAGAAATCAGAACGGGGTTCTTAACAGACTTTAGAGCAGAGATCAACCTAGAATTCAAAACAAGGCTCACAGCATGACTTGGACCATGACTTAGAGAATGATTCATAGAAAATCCCAAAAAAGAGTCCTACAAGACATTGAGAAGGAATCCAAAAAAGCCTTGATAGAGAAGGAAGTGGAAGATGTTTCCACTGAAGTACACATAGAGGAGACCCCCTTGAAAGACCAATTGGATGAGGTATGGAAACAATTTGATCAACAACTCAAAGGATAGGAAGGGGAGGAAAATGTTGAAATAGAGAAAATACTCAACACACCCTAGAATACTCAACATATTTCATTCACTAACAGAGCTACTAACAAATTTTTTGTCAATGAAGAGATTGAAATCATCCAGAACTTCCCCTAAAAAAATTGTTCTTGGAGTAGAGGAAGTTCCTCCTCTTGATGTATTTTATAGTCCAAAACATCAGCCTGTGGTGAAATGACAGAGGAAGGAAAGGAAAATAGAACAATCCTCGGTGATAAGTCCTGACAATGAGCCAATGGATGTCATTCGGAAGGATACCCCTATGGATCCTTCAGATAACTTGACCAAACTATCACAGTTTGCAGGTGCTTATGCATTTTCCATTATTGATAAATAAGTGGAGGTCAAACAACTAATAAGGGAGAAATATGAGCGGATACAACAATTAGAACAATAGTTGGCCAAAGAAAAGCAGAATGTAAATCATCAAATGGAAGCACGAATGGCACAACTACAACAAAGCTTCAATTAGTTAAAGCTCCAATATCAAGAAGAGATAAGTGACAAAGATGCTCAGATACAACAACTGCAATTTTATGTAGAACAACTCAAATATAATCCTAAAATTGAGGATTTTGTCAAAGAAGCACTTGAACTAAATTCTTTGTTGTCTAGGCAAGAGGCAACATTTTGTCAGAGGCTATCATTCATCAATCTAATGTGCAAGGAAATCAATTCACTGATGAATCGAGCATTCGATATGATGGTCACTTTCAATGAGACTAATGAGAAAATTTCAGGATACATTTCATGGCAAGATACCCCATAAGGAAGTGTAGCAGATCTCCCCAGGATAGAAGAATCTCACACATATATCCCCTTCATTGATTGGGATATTCAGCTAAAACAGGCGGAAAGAGCTATCACAAGAGAAACTGATGCTACAAGCAACATCATTGAGACCATCAATGAAAATTTACATAATGGCAATCTGATACAAGAATGCCCACCTAGGAGTCTTCCCAATATTAGAGCACTAGAAACAAAATGGCAAGAAACTTCCAAAACAAAATAGGAAGCAATCAAACAACTTACAAAGCTAGACTAGGAGGTGTATTGGAGGTATCTAGTAAAGCCACATAGTCAATGGCTAGTACTACGTGTGGAGTAGGTAAATCCTCTCTACGGATATAGACGATCCCTTTAGCCCAAGAGTGGTTCTAGATGCAAAAAAGACAATCTAGTGTAAATTTACTTATATTAGAATAGGATAAGAGGGCCTAACCCTTATAACACTAATCCATATGATGGTGATCTTGCTTCCTTGTTCCAAGTTCCTTTCGTCCAAGTACCTGAAACGAACATGTAAGAAACAACAGCAAATGTGATAGCATAAAATCGAACCCAATCTAATTAGAATTTCAATGCGTTCTAAGCTATAAAATGTAATATTACACTCGATATAGGAAATAAACCATTAGTTGTATTAAAATAAAATTCAAAGAGAAATACAACTGAAGCCTTGACGTTGGAGATCTCCTTTGTGGTATCCAACCCTTGCTACCACCTTTTTAGCACTATTTTCCTCCTTTAGCTTGACATGAAATGGATTCCAAGCTCTAACTCTCTCTCCTCATGCTTTACCTACCAAATACTAGTCTTTTGTGGACTAAGACTAATCTTCTTCTACCATAAGTTAAAGATTTCAAAATTTTGTAGTTGGTTTGTTATTGTAACCAAAAATGGTAAGAGGAAGTGGTTTATATAGGGAGAGGAGGATAAGAATGACATCCAGTTAAGGGGAATGAAGGTGTTATCTCCTTTGGAATGTCTACTTTTAAGGGGGAAAGAAACTTATATGGAGTTCTTGACCCTTATCCAACCGAACAAACATCTAGCACATCACCACTAGAAGTTTCTAGATGTGAAACTTTGTTTCCTTTTATAAAAAATTTCCAAAATTAGATTAGTGCAGGTATTGGGCTAATAGTGGCACCAATTGGTGTGGGTTGCAATGTAAAACTCACATCATCATCGTGGGTGAGACATTGGGAAAGAGCGCTAATGTTAAAAGATGGGTTTTAAGAAGGATTCTTTGGAAATGTTTTGAAGGGAGTGGGGACTAGTTTCTTCAAACTTCAAGGGATGCAAGAGCATAGGTTTCATGGTGAAAGTATAACACAGTAGCCACTACTAGGGTTCTCTAGGATCATGAACGAGGAGTAACAGGAGAGTGACAAATTACTGTGTAATAGATGCCCCCTAAAGCATGAAGTTTGAGCTGAGAGTGATGGTTGAAATGCTTTAAGACAAAGCAAGGACTTAGAATAAAATCATCAGAAGACCTGCAGCTCAAATATACATGTACATACCTCAAATCTAATAGTCATGCTGAATAAATATGAGAGGCATATAACAATACATGAATCCATGGTATAGGTGCAACTATCCATCAAGAAAAGGATCATGTGCATGGATCCTTGGCATGGACACAACCATCTGACTGAAGGGATCATATGAAATAGATCCATGGCATGGGTGAAGCTATTTGTATAGAGAGGATAAAAATGAAAAGACCCGCGGTATGGTCACAACCATTTGACTAAGCAGGATCAAAATGATACCCACGGCATGGTCACATCCATCCATCCAAAAAATCATGTATATAATCATGAATGACTCAACACTCCTTGCAACCTGGACTTTTGTGATCTAATCCCATGATGTTGTGCTCCAACACGATCCAATCAAAGTACAAATTCTAACATGTGAATAGACATGCTGAAGTCAAACATGCTAGAAAATCACTTGATTACTAGCCAATTATTTGAACCGTTAACAAGCACGTGAGAAACCATCCATAATGCCAATGGCTCTCAAGGTATTATCAATACAATTCATGAAGTGTGAATAAGGAACTGAATTTGAACGCTCATGGAATCATTCGATCAAAGTCCAATGATGCAAACCTATCGTTGACTGCGAAGAACTTTCCATTGAGGCATGCAATCTCTAAGGTACTTGAAGGGAGTTTCTAGATCAACTTCCTAGATAATGAGCTGAAGTCGATAGGAAGTGATTTGTCGAAGGAAGGTCATAATGAATGCTTCATCATGGACATGAAAATAGAAACAAAATGAATGAGAGTAATCCAAGATGGTGACATATGATCAGATAATGTACAGGTAGGACGACTTCTCTTGAACATGTGGATGCCATGACTCTAGATTTTGGCAACATTTGACATCATAGGACCAAAGGCCATGGTGATGTGGCAGAGATCATATGGGAGGCTTAAAATGGAAAACCCAAAACCCAGTGAGGAAAGTGACAGAGTGAGGATGTCCCAAAACCCATCACAAATAGCAGATGAGTGTTAATGTTCAAGAGCGACATGTTGCCTCAAGTGAGGAATACAACTGATGAAATACTTCCAATTTCCCCCACCATTTTTGGTGAGTAACCCAATTATTTTTACATAAGCCTTATGGGGATAGAATATGCTTGTAATATAAGTCCATCCTTTGGATGGATCCATCGTAGTAAGTTTTCTGAGCCATAGGAAGGAGTAGCTTGGTCTCGTCATAATGCTAAGTCCTATGTCATTTAATATTTTAACGAGTTTGACAAAGTTGAAACTCGACATCTTTTTCATTTTTAAAGGGTTTGAAAAAGAAGTAGAAAAGAAAACTCCAAAGGTCCCTTTTTGTAAAGTTGTCTCTCGAACCTAAAAAGGTAGAAAACAATATCTGAGAGAACCTATTGGCCATGTCGACCAAGGAGTGCCTTTTTTGTAAATAGTTTATCCTAGCTCGAAAAAGGGGTAAACGACGTTTCAAAACCATTTTCGAGGTCAAGAAAACAAGAGATCGACAATATTTTCATGTTTGAGAGTCGGAAAAGATCTTAAAGTAGACTCCCCATTTTTGTTTACTTTAACGAGTCTAAAATGGAAAAATACTTGGCAATATTTTCATTTTTTACAAGTCAGAAAAGAGCTTAAAGGTTATTCATCCTAGAGGAACGACTGTATAAAGGGTAGCAACAGGTTCTGGTTAAGCGGGGAACTTCTTGAAACACTGAAAGGTCAAGAGGTTGGCTAGTAAAATCACTCATTGCTGTGGTTCCTCGGGAAGGGAAAGCATAACCAAGTGAAATCATATGCTCAGCAAAAGAGATGGTGGCGATGGAATGAAACAACCAAGGCTCATCTAGCAAAACTTAGCTAAAAAAAACAACAATTACAAGATATGAATTGGGCATGGGTTCATTTTTACACAAGCTTGAACCATGGGGAACTCTACTTGAATTTAGTTTCATGTTTACACAAGCTTGAAATGAAAAACTATGCTTGATTTTGGTTTTATTTTTTCACAAGCTTGAAACGAAAAACTATGCTTGGATTCAGTTCCATGTTTACACAAACTTGAAAGGAAAAATTATGCTTGGATGAAAAAAAATTTCGTGCCCCCAACATGATGAGAGTCGAGTCACATGCCCCGGAAACTTCATTTTATTCATTGAAGTAGACATTGTGTTGCTAAAAGGTGGATGGAATGAAGTTTCACTTTCGAGATTGAGGAAAGTCTCAAGTTAGATTTTACGAGATCTTAATCAAAGACTCGATTTCGAAAAGGGAGTTGTTTCATTTTTTAACAAGGTTGACACAAAAAAAGAAATATCCTCAAGACTCTCTGTTTCATTTTTTAAGGAGCTTGACACAAGACCAGCAACCATGCTCCGACACTTTTTTTCTTCTTTAACGAGGTTGATACAGGAAAAACTATCCTCAAAATGTGTTTCATTCTTTAACAAGGTTGATATGGGAACAAACTATCCTCGCACATTGTTTCATTTTTTAATGAGGTTGTCACATAAAAAGAACTATCCTCATAATATTTTCATGGACCATGTGAGAACATGGCTCCCAAAATGTCCTCACTCGACGAGAGAGCTACGCTGGGAGTAACACATGTCAACTAGTACAAATGACAGATCGGGTTCCAATGCCCCCAATGCATAATGTACCATGCCATCTGTGTGATCATCAACGGATGTGGAGATAGAACATGTAAGCACATAATTTTTCTATCGCGGGGAAGGTACTTCTTGTAGATAAGAACCAATAGGGGATGATGGTTGCAAAGGAGGCACCTAGGGACCAATGAATGACAATTGATCAATGGTCACTATTCTCCCATCATGTGGAAAATAAACCACATGGAAAAGCGAAGAAACAAGAACACCCATGATATAAGCATAGTTGTGTCCAAGGAGAATATTGAAATCTAAGGGACCTTGGACTACCATCATGTCTATATAGATGGTCTTTCCTCTTAAAGTAATAGGGAACTTTGGAAGGATCCCTAATGGATGACTAGTTCCTCCGTTGCATGACAACAGATTCAGGGTGACAAGCACGGGCTATGGGGAACCCAAATCATGCCAAGTACTAGAATACATGATGCTAATAGACATGCCTTCATATAATATAGTGTCACGTACTATCATATTATAGGTTTGTACTATGATCTGGAAAGGCATATAATATGGGAGGCAAAATGTAGTTAATTGACTCCAATCAAAATAAACAACATAACTACTTTGTGGGGGTATCATAGGATTTCCTCCATTCTTTACAGGAATAGGATAAGGTCTCTCTTGAACAATTGGGATGGGAGGGCCAATCTTTGATTCATGAGAATCTGAGGAGACGAGAAGAACATGAGAAGTATGACCACTACGCTCTCTGGGAACAGAGTGAACAACTAAAGGCAGAGCCAAGTCGACACTCTTTTCAACCAATAATTGGTCGGGAACAAACACAAGAGAGTCATGCTCAGGAAGAGTAGGATGGGCAAGAGATGAATCGAAGTCAATATTTTTACCAACTAGGAGGGGGTTAGAAGAAAGTTTCTAATAGCCAACAAGAAGTTGGGGTTGAGGAGTTGTAAGGTTTTCCAAAACTTTGGAAGCTTTATCCATAAGAGAACAAAGGTGAAGAAGATTCTCTCCTTCACATACCCGACAAGGGAATCTAATATTTCCCTTCTTCTTACCATCATTAGTTGAAGGTGTAGCATCGACATGATCTCTAGAGGTCGACGAGGATGGTCAATTCAGGTCTTGAGACCATAACTCTAAGACTTTGGGAATGCTAGGACAGTCTCGAAGGAGATGGTCAACCTTACACAAATTGCAAGGGAATCTAAATTTTTGTGGATGATCAAAATGTTTGTATATGGGAGGTGCATTTGGAGTAATAGTTGCATGGTTGGCCTCTCACTTATTTGACTTCTTCTTCTTCTTTATCTTCTTCTTCTTCTTCTTAGCCTCCTGGTGACTGGATTTCAAACTCTCATCAGGCGAGGCAGAAGAGAAAGCTGAAGAAATAGGGGAAGAAGGTGAGAGGTCAACCTTAAAATCAATGTGATGTGGTTCAAATGAAGGAAATAGATGGGTAGGAGTCAGGACACTTGGGAACACCAAGGCCGAAAATAACTATACCAGTAAACCAATAGTTAACCCATGAAGGGACAAGGTTGCCATATAAGGAGCACCAATGTTTCCAAAAGAAGGAAAAGAACCAAGACTCCCATTGGAGGGGAACTGTTGACTGGTAAAATTTGGAAACCTTGCCATTGGAATCGACCCTAAAGAATCATTAAGGAAGATAACTTTAATGAGGAATATTTCATTGGAATTTAATTTTAAGACACTGAAACAAAAATTTTCCTTTTTATATTTTAAGATTCGAGAAAAGAGTGAAAGGTGACTCTAGTCGCTTTCAGAGTTAATGAGCTCGAAAGGATAAGTGCTCCATAATCTTTTATATTTAAAGAGTCAAAAAATATCAAAATGACTACTGAGGATAATCTAGGCAAAAGGATAACCAGGTAACTGTGAATTGCAGAATACCTCCCGACGAACCAAAAAGTACGAGCAGGAAATATCCCCAAATGTTATGTTCGGTGTATCATGTTTACAGAGTGGTAGACTCGGCTTCCTATGGATAAAGGATTACAAACCTAGTGGGGTCTCCCTTTATATACACGACAATACGGGGAGAACAAGTCTATACTAGCTTTGTCTAAAGCCAAAGCGAACAACAACTACTAGGTTTAATGATGCTAGAACATGTCTCTAGCCTAGACCTCTAAATGTGAGCATTAAGTTTCAATGCTTCCTTGGGTTAATCCAATAAATTTTAACCATTGATCTTGAATTAGGTTTCCATTTCAAGGCCCTACGACTCTTATTTGAAAACTCATATATGCAGTTATATGAGAAGAGAAATCTTTCTTTGATGAAAGTTAACACTAATTGAGGTATAGAGAGCACACAATCAATGCAACAATCAAAGAATGAAATCTTTCACAAATACATGTCCTAAATGCATCCCTTAACAAACAAATAAGTCTCATTTCATTTCCAATGCTTATGATGATGCAATTCTAGCTTCTCAATGATACTATTAATGCAATATTTTCACTTAAGTAAACTAGAATGATGTTCTTCTTTTCATAAAATGCAAAATGAATATTTCACATAGAGCACTTTGAATGAAATTTTCACAATTCCAAACAAAGAAGCATCAATCAAATCCAAAGCATGATAAATGAAAATAAAAGCAACTTCTTCCCTGAATTGAACAAAACAAACACATAAATTCTTCAATCGACAAACCAAGCAATGTAATCTATGGTCAGAAAGAGAAAAGAGACACTCGAAATAAGAGAGAAAATGAGACTCTTTCACTCATTCAATTGAAAATGAAGCAATGAAGATGTTGTGAATGAAATATGGATTAAATGAAGCAGAAAATCAGAAACTTGACAAAATGAGTAAATGAACAAATGATCAATAATTGACCTAGATGCCCTAGGGTCATAAAAACCATCCAAAAAACTCAAAAAATCAAGCAATGAAACTTCAAGCCAATCGATTAATGAAACCCAACAAACAAAGCATCCTAGTCACTTTTGGGTGGAAGAAGAGATTATGAGGGTTAAGACACACTGACACTGGAATGGGAAAAAACTCTATTTTTTTCTTAACTCAAAGACCAGCATGACTTTTGGGCTAAAACTAGCGTTGATCGGCACGACTGTCAGACTAAAACTAGTGTTGATAGGCCTGATCGGTGTGACTATTTGGCAAAAAATAGGATTGATCAAGGGATTCAAAGAAAAAATAAAAAAGAAATTAACACAGGTCTAGTATTAACACATCAAAGGGTTGGCTAGTGTATGTATGCCTTCAAATAGGTTAATACAGATCCAGAAGACCATAAGTAAGAAAACAAGGCACACAAGTAGAAAAAACAGAGTGATGAAAAACAGATGTATTTCTCTAGTGGTGTTTCCAATTTGTGGAGTAGGCATATCCTCTCTGCGGATATAGGTGATCCCTCTATCCCAAGAGTGGGTCTAGCCACAAACAAGACAATCTAATGTAAATTTCCTTAGATTAGAATCAAATAAGAGGGCCTACCTCTTATAATGCTAATCCATTTGATGGTGATCTTGCTTCCTTCCTCAAGCTTCCTTTCATCCAAGTACTTGAAAAAAACATGGAAGAAACAACAACAAACATGATAGCATGAAATTGAATCTAGTCTATTTAAAATCTCAAGGTGTTCTAATCTATAAAATGTAATATTACACCCGATATAGGAAATAAACCATTAGTTGTATTAAAATAAACTTCAAAGAGAAATACAACCAAAGCCTTGACATTGGAGATATCCTTTGTAGTATCCAAGTCCTACTACATGCCTTTTCAACACTCTTTTCCTCCTCTAGCTTGACATGAAATGGCTTCCAAGCTCTAACTATCTCTCCTCATGCTTTAGCTACCAAAGACTAGTCTTTTTTCATCTAAGACTAATCTTCTTCTACGAAAAGTTAAAGATTTCAGAATTTTGTAGCTAGTTTGTATATTGTAACCAAAACGGTTAAGAGGAAGTGGTTTATATAGGGAGAGGAGGATAAGAATGAGATCCACTCAAGGGGCAAGAAGTTCTTATCTCCTTGGGAAGGTCCACTTTTAAGGGGGAAAGAACCTTATATGGCATTCCTAGCCATTATCCAACCAAACGAACATCCATCACATCGCCACTAAACGTTTCTAGACATGAAACTCCATTTCCTTTTATAAAAAGTTTCCAAAAGTAGACTCTCATGGCTCACAGTGTAAAACTCACATCATCGGCATGGGTGAGACATTGGGAAAGAGTGTTGATCTTAAAAACTATATTTTAAGAAGGATTCTCTGGAAATGTTCTAAAGGGAGTGGGGACTACTTTCTTCAAACTTCAAGGGATGCAAGAGCATAGGTTTCATGGTGAAATTATAACACAATAGTCACTACGAGGGTTCTCTGAGATCAAGAACAAGGAGTGACAATAGAGTGGCAAATTATTGTGTAACACTACACTGCCTAGATGACTCAGCCATGCACATGCTGCCTTCCCTTTCAAATATAGTGTATATTGGCTGGATGTGCACAAGGATGAAACAACTTCCTAAAATCAAGCCGATGATGGATATATATTGGCTAAGACAACAAATGAAAGAGTAGATATCGTTGCATGCTAGAACTAGTCATTTTGATATTTTGTCTTTTATGTAATTTTGTCACTTATTGTAAGGAGAGTTGTTTAAACCTCCTAAGAACTTCATGCAAAGCCTATTTTTCTACTTATTTTTTATTATATAAACCCTTTGATGTATTTTAAGAAAGGGTTTGTAATTTTATAAAGAAACTCTTTATTAGCTTTCACGTTTGTACTTTAAAGTTTCTCTTGGTAGAATCCTTGGATTAGAGTCCTGAAATATTGTGAAGAAGGCTTACAGAAGCTTACACTTTTGTACTTTTGCAAACCATCTTAATAAGAAAGACTGGATTGGAGCTACTTACTTTATGAGAAAACTGATATGCATCGGGTACTTCTATATTTATATATTTATTCATTCATGAATTAACAACCATTTTATTATATTTTTTATCACATGTATCTTTTTCATACAGTGTTGTATCCATTCACTTTTGAACATACTGGGAATGTTATTTTTAATGAATTGATGAGAAAGTGTTTAAAAGCATTTTGTCGATATATGTTTATAAATTATTTTGATTAACTATTTAATCAAAATAATTACTTCAAAATCTTTTTCGTTTCTGTTAGTATTTGACTAATCTCCATTGTCAAGTACTAAAGATCATCATTGTAGATCACACAAGTATAAGTAAATTCTGGG
>APFE031402318.1:28448-51077 GCA_000404065.3 Pinus taeda | reverse complement strand
CTTTTTTCTTAAGACTTAGCTGTTATGATACAAATAAATGGGGACCCTTAAAAAATTAAAAAACATAAGAGCACAAGTTTAATTTTAATATTTTCTTAGGAATAAATTTGATTTTCTTAATAAAAACTCATCAAAGCTTCAATGATAAAAGAAGGCCACTTTTAAAGAAAATCTAACAATATAACATATCGTAAAGTCTCAAGAGTATAAAAGTTCATCTACCGACTTGAGACTTGCAATTGCGATAAATGATAGGTTCCAAGAACCCAAACATATTCATTCTTTATAAAAAGCTTAAAGTATTTGTCAGTGTCAGTGTCTTCACACTACCATTAGTGATCAAAATTACTCTTTTTTCATTCACGTTAAGTGTCTCATTCAATCAGTCGCATTCCATTACGTCATGCATCAATTGATGGTAGAGGTTTTATTTCAATTTCCCTCATGTCATATACCTTCTGAACTTGTGGACTTGTCGCCATAGTCATTTCAATTTCATTTTTCAGTAGTCCTAGGGTTTAGTATCATTAGGTCTTAGGGTTTCATCATGGTCATTAAGAATGAATAAAATGGTGAGCAAACACATGAGGAGGTAAAAAATTCATAAATCCATCATCTTCTTTCCTGTAAACTCAATAAAGCTCCTTAATCTCAAAACTCAGTTTTGAGAAAAAATAGAGTATTTGTACTTAAACGGTTTCATTTCATGTAAATTTATGTAATTTTGTTGTTCCTATATGTAATAAGTATCCACAAGCTGTTCTTGGTCACCTGGTGATAATGCCAGCTCTTGCCATTGCAAAAAATCAATGATATTAGTATCAGTCCACCTACAAAAGCCAAAAAGATCAAATATCAGCAAAATAGAGTATTCTAAAAAGCTATCAAAACATTAGAAAGTGGGTTTTCCTTAATGAAAAATCAAAGGGAGGGAAAGTATGAAAATCACATCTATGTGTTTTATTTCTTCATTACTAAAGGAAACTTGCTAAGGACAGCCCAAAAACATGATTTTAGCTACCATTGAGCAAAGTGAAGGAAGAACAACAAAAAATCAGAGTGTTTGCCTGGCGCTGCACACCTATTTCCTGGCACTACACATTAAAAGGGCATTGCGCACCTGTTGCCTTGCTACAGTGCATTTTTACACTGGCACTTTGCATTAAAAGTGTGTTGCGCACCTGTTGGGGACAGTCAAAACACTTCAAAATTGCATCAAATCTCATCTAAAGCCCTTGAATACCTTTGTTCAAGTAAGTATATCCATGTTTATTGCTAATGAAGAATTAGTGCTTGGTTTCTTGGGTTATGTGGTCTCATTTAAAATAAACCCTAGATGTATTTGAATTTCCTATCAAACCCTAATTAGTCAACTAAGTACTCCCTCAGATGCTATTAAAGAACCCATTGGTGCTCTCCCTCTTTCCATTTTCATTGTTTTCTTGTCCCTCTTACCATTTCATTTCTTTCCTAAATCCCCTCCCCTACTCCTAATTCACTAGACTTATTCCCCAAAATCCAAAATTCTAAAACCGCAAACATCTTCACTCCCTAAAATTAAATCACATCCCCATTCACCTCACTCATTTCTATCTTTTTAAAAAATATCTTCATGCTCATCTTGTCCCCACCTCATTCCTTCATTCCTCACTAGCAGCTACAGTAACCAAAACCCATGGAGAGTGACACTGATTATGAAAGGGAGGAAGAAACCCTTAGTGACAGTTCTAGGGAAAAGCATGTGCAGAGGAAACCTCACAACGGGGGAAAAATAATCAGGGAGGAGCCTATAAAGAATTGCTTTCTTGCCCACTTTCCATATCATGTTTCAGACATCACTCTTGCTTTGATTTTTGTGATATGGTGGAGAAGGTCAAGTTCCATCATGAGATGGCCAAGTTATTTGTGGCTCATCTAAAGAATGGTTAGGTAAACCTTGCTGGTGTTTCATTCACATTATCACCTACTACTATTTCGGAAGCAACAGCTATTCCAAATGTAGGTGAATAGTGGAACAAAGGATAGTATGTTGACAAGGAATACTATGAGCCTTACATTAAGGCCAAATATCATAGCAAAATCAGCAGAGTGTTGCCCTTCAAATTTTTGGAGGATAGGTTTTCCCTACTTATGAAGATTATCATCAAATACTTTACTTGTGAAGCAAGGTTCTCCTGATTATATGCATATCACATCAAGTTGTTGATGCACTTCACTAGGGTGAAGATGGTGAACCTCCCCTATTTTATATGCAGAAACATAGAAAAAATGGCACATTTTGTTTAGAGAAAACCATACCCTCAACAACTGAACAATATCTATCACTTCTCTTTGATAAAGATCATTGTCTTACATCAGCTGAAATTGATCAAGATACCCTGGGAGACCTTCATTTCTCATGAAGTCTTCAAGGATGCTTAGATATCACCATTAGTGCCTTAGGAGAAAGGAGGACATTCAGTACAGTAAGGGGTTCAAGAGACTGAGACCACAGGAGTGCCAGTATTTGTCACTTATGAGAGAGGCCCTTGGAGGCTTTTGCTACGGCGAGGCGAGTATTATCTCCACCAGGGGTGGAAGGGGTCTTTCCTTCTTCTTCAGCTAAACAGGTACAGGTTGACCAACAACATAAGGACAAAGATAAAAGGAAGAGAAATATGCACGAGGAGGACCCTAGTGAAGGGCAAGAGAGAGATTTTGTCTTGGTTGATCATGAGGATGTACAAGGAATGAATGTCATTGACTTGAGTGCTCAAGACTCAAGGATCAAGCAAATGATCATCAAAGAGAAAGAGGCTAAGATACATGCTTTGTTAGTAAATCTAGAGAGGTCCAAATGGATCATTAACTATCTTGAGCAGGAAAACAAACAGTTTATAGACAAGCAAGACCTCATGGAGTTACAATGATGAAAGAAAACCGACAAAGAGCAAAGAAAGCAAAGGGAAAAATGACCTCCATTGAGTAAGAAATTGAGAATGACTAAGAAGTTTGGTTAGAGAGGGTGAACATTCACCTTGAGAAGCTACTTGAGAAGGCTAATAAAGAGAAGAAAATGCTTCGCCACATGGCCTATCACTATTTGACACAAAACAAGATATGTAACTCAAGGATGAAGATGCTTAAGGCTAAGTTGAAAAAGGACTTAAGAAGCAAAAAAGAGCATGATAAACTCAAAATCCTAGCTGAAGCTTCATTAGCTTAGCAAAGCACTTAATGAAGATGCCTCTTGCCAATTTTGAAGAAATTTTGAGAAATTTTTACACAGTGGCACTGCACCTTTGACGGGGACACTATTTTGAGAAATGGCTTAAAAATTTTGCTTCAACATGAAAAAATTAGTAAACCTAGAAAGTTTCAGAAAATTTGGTGAAGATCTTGGCCACCAAAAGGTCAAAAAACACCCAAACAATGCCCTCTCTGCCACTCTTTTGACCCACAGGAAGCAGTCTTGGGAGAATCAACTTTTGGAGGGGAAAATGACCTCCAAATTAGGGAATTCAAATTTTTCCAGAAACTGGACAGGAAGGGCTTTCGAACAAGCCATCTTGGGCCTGAGGTGGCACTACGCATTAAATGAATTTTGACATTTTTTGTTAGAAAAACCAAATTTTGCCTAGTTTTCTCTACAGTTGACTTTTTCTTGCTCTATTGGTGAAATTAGCATGGTAAATGATGTAACTTGATGTAATTATGGATGTAAAACACTCGATAGGGTAGACATGTCAATTCAAAGGTGGTTTTGAGCTGAATGAATTGGTTTCCCTGGTTTTAGAGGCAAGCTGTTCCAGTTCCTACTTTTGTGTTCCTAGTTTAGATATGGTTGAAACCACCCCTTTTCCCATGGATTCGACCCATGATGGATAGCTTAGATTGTTTTTAGGTCTATATGATGTCGTTTTTTAGTCATTTGCAAGGGTTGGACTGTTATGGAAGCTCTGAACTCATTGTATACTTGTATCATGAGTTGGCAAGGAATGAAACCAGGTTTCACAGCTATTTTGGTGGGATTTTTGTGATATTGAGTTTATGTATTGTTTCTCCTTTTTAATGAGTTTTTCTGATGTTTTATATGTATCCATATCTCTCTCTCTCTCTCTTCTAAACTAAATGAATCAAGGTGAATAGACAAATTACATTAATTTACAGTGCTTTGTCTTGGGAATGCATTTGGTTTTTGTGTTTTTCAATAGTTTGAAGAGGATTCATGCTCCTCATGCCCTTTTCAGCCCCTTAGTAGTTTAAATCTACCATATTAACCAATTTCTAGTATATAAATCTTTTTTCTACCTCGCCCCACAGAACATGTCTGTATCTGTGATTTGATTTCCTAGACCCAACCTTCTTGCTCCATTTGATCCAGAAACCAAACCATCAAAATCAACCAAAAAACGTTAGAGATACTATACCTTAGCCTAAAATCCATATTCATTGTAGTCATCTTAACCGAGATTGGCAAGGGGAGTGCCCTCTCCTAACCTACTAGGGCTAGCTACCAGGCTAAGCGTGATTTGTGGTTATCCTAGGATTGCCTCCCTTCAACCTGAGGTCGATCTAGGCCCTAACAGTATTAATAAGAATTCCTTATGACGGAATATTCTAGCATCACAATCCCATGACAAGTAGACAATATATCCAAAAGCCCTACCTCTTACAAAATTCGATAAGTCATCGGACTCGATGAAACATTAAACTATATCATTTAAATACAATCACATTTGGATGTATCACAAGAATGTTAATATTCTCTGCTTGTATCATTCCAAATGGTTCTGATTGCGATAAAGCTATTCATAAAATAAAAGCACCCAAGGAAATAATAAACATTAAACAAAATCTCCACTTAAATATAATCCTAAGGGCCCACTACAATGCCATGTAACTCGCTCAAATCACAAAGCACTAAAATATTTTGGCAATATCTATTCTCTGCTGTCCTGAAATAACCAATTGTGATATTGCAATAATGCGATAATCACAATCACAAATATCTCATACTTAACCCACCGATACGATGATATCACTATGGCATATCAATAAGGCACTTAAATAATGAACTTGTTTTACCATCCAAAGAATTTTTGCAATGCGATACATTAATGAGTAATAAATAAACCACCCAGAGCCATGATTTTAGTTAAATAATGGGTTTTAACGGTACTTATGGTTACAGTGCCCAAGGAGATTTGGTGACTTGTTCAGATTGATTTTCATTAAAACCTCCCTTTGCATCATTTCAAAAGCTTTATGCATTCACATGCTTTTAATTTTAACTCCTATTTTATGTTCATTTTTTCTGTATTCTCTATATTGCAAGATTTCTCTGAAAGATAATTATGCAGCAAAATGACTAAGTCTAAGAAAGGAAAGAACTCTGGTGAAGCTGCTCAATCCTCTACATCTTATGTAATAGAAATTCCTCCATTATTCGCAGACACAACATGCACTATTGATAGTGGGACTTCCTCATGGGAAGTTATATACAATCTGTTGGAAAACAAGGGTCCAAGAATAATTAAGACCAAAGCAACAACAAACACTACCACTTCTTCTGCGGCTTCTTACTTTGAATATGCAAGTTCTTTCCTACACAGAATTGCTACTAGAGAAAATATTTTACCATACACTGATATGGTAAAATAGATAATAGAAAATATTAACCTTTCAGACCATGCATTCCAGACTTCAAGACAAGAGGTTATTGGTTCCTCCACAACAGAAGACATGAAGAGAATGTATCATATACTAGACCCACAGAAGGTATATTAGAAAGCCTTCCTCAAGCATTTTTCAAAGGAGAATGAGGAACCATTAGACCCCATTTGGCAATGAAGTTCAATTTCAAGCAAGTTCAAACAAGAGAAATTAGGTATGTATCCTATAGCATCTCTCGATGCTCCCTATTCTTGTTTTGCAACTATGATGTGTAGATTATTTGGGCATGCCAATACAAACAAGTTTTCTATTGAGTGGGTTCCCCTAATAGATGTAGCAATAAAATCTTTCATAATGGACTAGCATACCAATTTTTTTAATAACCTTGCCATGCAAATTCAGGAATATAGGAAAATATGATTTGTCACGACTAGAATAGTCCCACCATTTTTTATGAGCACCTATATTATGGATGCATTTTGTTTCACCATTAGTTTTCCATCTATGGGGTGGAAATGGACTATTCAAGACCCTATCGCCACTCACATATATCACAAAATTATATGGGAGCCTAATTACCATGTTACCGATCCACCAAGTGGTTTTTGGGGAAGCAATGTTTACTTATGTCTAAGTTTTTGGAAGCATAACACTCCCTCATGTCCTCCCTTGGTATGTACCTGATAAGCTTATTGCTCAAGAGATTTCTTACTAGACTCTAGGGGATGGGATAACTAAAACCTTGAAAGAATTCAAAAACTCCCTTTGGCCTTATTTTCCCCTTCAATGGTGTGTCTGTGCATTGCATGATTTCAAGCATGTTGCACTTGAAATCGAACAAATTATAAATTTTAAGCTTGCTACCTTTCTTGGAAAGTAGTATGACCCCAATAGGGTTATGCTCAACTTCACTGATTCAGTTAAAATAAGGCAATTAAGCCACGAGGAAGATGATTTTGATGATTTATTTGAGTCATTTGAGCTATTTTCACAAGTCCAATATCTAGCTACAATGAGATTCAATCCACCTAATTTGGCCTGTTTCCACTAGTGCAAGAGGAAAATTTTACTAAAGGTTCTTGTTGACCTATTAGAAATACCTAAACCAAATACACAAAAGGAACAAACCCCAAGCCACAACTTGGAAAAAGTCTCAGAACACGATTCTAGGCATGGTACAAAAAAAGCATCATAACACAACTATGAGCATGATTTAGAGAAAGGCTTAAAACACGATTCTAAGCATGATTCAGAGAAGAAATCAGAACCATGTTATGAACAGACTTCAAATTAGAGACCGACCTAGAATTTAGAACAAGGATCACATCATGACTCAGACCATGAATCAGAGCATGATTCATAGAAAACCCCAAAAAAGAGACTTGAAAATGACACTAAGAAGGAATCTAAAAAGGCCTCAATAGAGAAAGAAGTGGAAGATGTTTCCACTAAAGTACACATAGAGGATACCCCTTGAAAAACCAACTAGATGAGGCATGGCAACAGTTTGATCAACAACTCAGAGGAAAACAATGGGAGGAAAATGTTGAAACAGAAAAAAATACTCAACACACCCCAGAATACTCAACAGAGTTCGCTCACTGATAGAGCTACTGACAAACTTGTTGCCACTGAAGAGATTGAAATCATCCCAACCTTCCCCTCCACAAAAATTGTTCTCATTGTAGAGTAAATCCATCCTCTTGATGTATTTTACAGTCCAAAACATCAGGATTTGGTGAAACGATAGAGGAAGAAAAGGAAAATAGAATAGTCCTCGGTGCTAAGTCCTGACAATGAGCTAATGGATGTCATTTGGAAGGATACCCCTATGGATCTTTCAGATAACTTGACCAAACTGTCACTGTTTGCAGCTACTTATGCATCTACCACTATTGATACAACAGTGGAGGTCAAACAACTAATAAGGGAGAAAGATGAAAGGATACAAAAATTAGAATAACAATTGGCCAAATAAAAGCAGAATGTAAATCATCAAATGGAAGAAAAAATGGCACAACTACAACAGAGATTTGCTCAGTTAAAGCTCTAGTATTAGGCAGAGACAAGTGCCAAAGATGCTCAGATACAACAACTACAATTTTCTATAGAAAAATTGAAAGATAATCCTAACATTGAGGATTTTGTCAAAGAAGTAGTTGAACTAAATTCTTTTCTTTTAAAGAAACAAGGAACATTTTGTCTGAGGCTATCGGTCATCAATCCAATGTGCAAGGAAAGAAATTCACTAATGAATCGAGTATCTGATGTGAGGGTCACTTTCATCGAGATTGATGACAAAGTTTTAGGATACATTTCATGGCAAGATACCCCAAAAGGAAGAGTAGTAGATCTCCCAGCGATAGACGAATCTCATAAAGATATCCTCTTCACTTATTGGGATATTTAGTTAAAACATGCGAAAAGGGTAGTCAGAAGAGAAACTGATGCTACAAGAAACATCATTGAGACCATCACTGACAATTTAAATATTGCAAATCTGATACAGGAATGCCCACCTAGGAGTCTTCCAAATATTAGAGCACTAGAAACAAAATGGCAAGAAACTTCCACAACAAAAGAAGAAGCAATCAAATAGCTTACAAAACTAGATTGGGGGGTATATTGGAGGTATCTGGTAAAGCCACACAGTGAATGGCTAGTATTACACTGCTTGACTGACTCAACCATCCACATGTTGCCTTCCCTTTCAGATGTAGTGTGTACCAACCATATGCGAACAAGGATAAAACAACCTCCTAAACTCAAGTCGATGATGGATATATATAAGCTCAAACAACAAATGAAAGAGTAGATAGCGTTGCATGCTAGAACTAGTGATTTCAATAATTTATCTTTTATGTAATTATGTCACTTATTTTAAGGAGAGTTGTCTAAACCTCCTCAGAAATTCATTCAAAGCCTATTTTTGTACCGATATTTTATTATATAAACCCTTTCATGTCTTTTAAGAAAGGGTCTAGAATTTTATAAAGAAACTCTTCATTATCTTGCACTTTTGTACTTTAAAGTTTCTCTTAGTATAATCCATAATTTGGATCCCTAAGGAAGAAGCACAGCGTGAGCTTGTTGTGCTCCTAGACAACAAATTTCCCAAAAATTGCAAGTCTCCACCAAAACACAAAATTTTCTCCAAATCCTCCCAAAATTTTCCAGAGATGCCTGATGACGTATGTTATGCAATCATGGATGCATCAACAAGGAAATCTAACTTACCCTTCTCCTCTTGGCTGATTAGGGCTTCTTTGAGTTTTTCCTTTAACTACTTCATTTTGACCTTGACAACTTGATTCCTTGTGTAATAATGGATGGCCATTTTTTATTTTGCAACTTGTTATCCCTGTTGGCATTTTCAAGGAGATTCTGAAGGTGGAAATTGACTTTTTCAAGCCAAAAATCGCTGTCCTCATTTATTTCCATGGCAATCCTCTCTTCAATGGTTAATTCTTCCATTGGTGGCTTTTGTTCTCTTTCACTCTGAAGTGCATCCCTAAGACCCATTTTCCTTGGTCTCTTCCTTGCCACATGTCCTTCATGCTTCTCAGTTTCCTCATGGTCCACCACTGCCTTGCCTTCCATCTCTTGCTTCTTCGCTTTGAATTGCTCTTTCTCCATGACTAGTTGTTTTTCCTTAAGTTGATTGTTTTCTTTCTCAAGGAATGAAATGATGAATTTGGCCCTTTTGAAATTTTCCTTGAGCTCCATGATCTAGAATCCTCCTCTTTGATGACTTGTTGCAGGTTTTGATGCTCATCATGTGCCTCCAAGTCAACTAGGTCAAATTCATTCTCAATGGGCTCCTCATCATGCAAAGAAGCCTCATGATGTGATGGTGATCCATGTTCTACTAATGTAGTAAGCTTGGCCCCTTCCTCAATTTGAGGAGAAAACACAAGGCTTTTGCCTCTCTGATGTGTCTAGGTCAACTCAGGCCTAGGTGCCTTGGAAACCTCATTATGTTTGCTTGATGACCCCACTTCCATGGGTTGTACTGACATTATGGTTTGGTGTTGGCTTGATGAAGTGGTTATATGCGTTTTCAAGGTTGCGTCAATGAAGGTGTCCCATGTCATGTTCTTCTCTTTCAATTAATGTAGTATTATAGCCTTTATCAGGATATGGTGAAACAGGTTGGGATAATATACTTTGCCTTTCAATTGTGCCCTTTCAGACATTTTGGTTAGGCTCCTATACAAGTTGCAGGACAAATTTAGAGACTTGGTAGCTATAAAGTGCATGAGAAATCTTATGTGGTATTGACATAACCTAGAAAATCTACCCTCACATCTGAAGAAATTCATGACATCCTTCATCAATGGTGCATATCTCCCCAACAAGTATCTGATGGGAAAACATGTGAGTGATCTCATTTGTATAGTGGTTTCAAGTAGGGTTTGTACTCTTCTAGGTCTATGTTCATGCCTTTGAACCAATTTTCACCATGGTTTGGTATGCCTATAGCTTGAGAGATGTCATCCACTAGAAATATGAAATCATTCCCAAAAATGGTGATCTTGTCTTCCTTCAAGGTGAGGGAAAATATACATGTGAGATGCTCATGGTAACTAGCCACTTCCTGCACTCTTTGACAAAACCCTAAACAATTGACGTCTTCAAGGCATTTCATGACAAATAGGGAGGAGGTGAATTCATTGCAATTATAGGGCTCAAATGTTAGTATCTTACCCCCCTTTTCGTACTTCCTCTTCTCTAATGGTGATGATTCAGGCTCCATACTTCAAACCCTAGGTGAAAGGGAAGAAAAAATAGTGAAATTCGCTACAGTGAGGGAATGAAGTGGTATGATGGACTTAGGAGTTGCCTAAATTTGTAAGGAAATTTAGGAGGATGGGGGATGATGTTAGTGTGTAGGGGTAAAATGAATTTTGGCGAATAAGTGAGGGGAGGGGGTGCAAAAGGCCAAAACACAGGCCTATACTAGAAAGAGATAAGGTAGATTTGGGTTTAGAGGAAAGTGATAGAAAATGAGGGGATAAGGATTTGTGATGGATGCAAATGGTGTATTAGATACAAACAGAGGTGTGGGGACAATGAGTCTAGGGTTTAGGGTAGAAAATCATCATTTGAGGATCAAAACCATGAAAATCATGCAAACCCTAAAAGAAGAAGTATTTGATCATTTTCTTGACATATGAGGCAAAGGAGGGCATGAAAATGATTAAACTTACTTGTTATAGATCCTGGAGGATGAAATCACTAAAGAGGAGCTTTGAAAAATGAATTTTTGTGGTCAAACAACAATTTTGGACAACTCTGCCCCGTGTGCAATGAATCCTTCATGTGCGTAGCATACTGTCCAAGTGCACAGCGAAGGCTCTCTGTGCACATCGAGAGTCAATTTTTTCCAGTGAGGGCTATGGAATCACAATTTTTTGCAAAGGAGAGGGAGGAGCTTGATGCTATGATGGTAGACAAGTGAAAATGAGTGTGAATGAGCTCCTCCATGTGCTTTTATAATTTTCTTTTGGTGTCTAAGTGATTAATGAGGTAGGATGGCCCACCTCACCAATTCACTTTCTTTTTTAGTTTTGTAGCCTTAGGACCTATTCTTGTAACTCTAGAACCTTAGGAACATTATTACATCTAAAAACATAAATTACATTTGAAATCAAGTGCTATTGAACAAATTTACCTATTGGTAATCCTCATTTGCCAGATTTATAAATGAAATGACTGATTTTGTGACCTTAACCCTAATGACCTAATGGTGACACTGAGCTAAACAGAGACCATGATCATGTGACTGAAGTGATATTAATGATGTTTTCATGATGGTAGACTCAACTGAGTGATG
The DNA here is from genome assembly GCA_000404065.3 of Pinus taeda. Lineage (NCBI taxonomy): Eukaryota > Viridiplantae > Streptophyta > Pinopsida > Pinales > Pinaceae > Pinus > Pinus taeda. The sequence continues at coordinate 39,586 of APFE031402318.1, read as the reverse complement.
AACGTGACCGGCATATGAAATTCTTGAGAGAGTGGAAATAACCCTAGACACAGTAGCTAGTGACCAAATTTGTATTTGAAGACTCACTGAAATGACAAAAATTTGACTTAACACCCTAACAACACCTTGTAACATCATATTTTATCACTGGTGATAGACTGAACTGACTAACACTAACAGCTTCACAGATAACCTTACTTTTTGTGCAACTTGGGAACCCAACCAATTCATTAGCAAAACAATATTGTGCCCAACCCAAAGTCTCCCTTTCTCTAAAATTTCTTTGTCCATGCCTTATCACAACCATAGGCTTGCCTCCTGCAAGTCCTATTCTAAACTTCTCCTAAACCACTTCATCCTTGGGACACTTGGACTTCACTGACACTCCTTCGCACACACTCTTATTTGTTCATTTCCAAGAATGTTGACATAGTTCTCCCTTGTGTTCCCCTGACTCTCCCTAACACTCCTCACCATCCATTGACACTCTCTGCTATGTGTTAGCACACCTTTTCATTCCTTGGCATCCCTTGGCACTCCTGAGCTATCTTGCCCTCACAACTACCCTAACTTTTTTTTAGACTTGGTTGGAAGCCAACCAAGTACTGCCCCAACTACAACAACTTAACCAAGTTATAATTACTACAACTAGACTATGCCTTGTTCAACTAAGAGCTACCTATAACGCATCTTAGGGTACTCATGTCCAATCTCAACTCATCCCACCTAACAGGTTACCAATTCAAGGATCATGTCTAACCATGGCCATAACACAACTAAGAAACATAGTTTACATCTTGACATGCCATAACACATTGCACGTCTAACAATCCCTTAGCCTTATGTGGCATGTGTTAGCAACCCATACATTTATTTTCATGCTTTGCACTCCCTAGAACACCGTAGCTCTCTTTGAAATGCCATGGCACTCTATCATGCCTTGGCACTGCCTAGCATATAACCTTGTCACTCCCTCCTTAGAACAATTGGAACTCGTTGACACTCCCTATCACACACTCTTATCTCTCCATTTCCATGGATTTTTAACTAGTTCTCCCTTGTGTTTTTGTCGTACTCCCTAACATTCTTTGGAACACATTGACACACCCTATCACATGGCACATCTTGGTATGTTTCCTTAGCACTCTAGCATTCCTTGGAACTACCTAACATATCTTGTCGCTCCCTCCTTACCACACCTAGAACTCACTAACATTCCCTTTCACACACTCTTATTCATTCATTTCCATGTATTTGGAACTAGTGACCCCTTTTGTTTCCTTAGCACTCCATAACACTCCTTAGCATGCATTGGCACACCCTAGCACCTAGAACATCTTGGCATGTTGCCCTAGCCTCTAGCATGCCTTAGCACTGCCCACCATACCTTGTTACTCCCTCATCACACATGTATCTCGCTGACACTTCCTATCACAAACACTGATTTGTTCATTTTTGTGTACTAATTTGACCTAGTTCTCTCTTGTGTTTCCCTGAAACTCCCTAACACATCCTAGCACATGTTGACACACCCAGGCACTTGGCACATCTTGGCTGCATGTCTCCCTAGCAATCTAGCATGACTTAGCGCAACCTAGCATACCATGTCACTCTCTCCTTATCACACTTGGAACTCGCTAACACTCCCTGTCACACACTCTTATTCATTCATTTCCATGCATTTTGACCTAGTGCTCCCTTATATTTCTCTGGCACTCCCTAACACTCCTTAGCATGCATTGGCACACTGTGGAGTCCAAGAACTGCTTTATCTTGACACCATTTTTGTCCATGTTACTTCCTTTTTCCTATCGCTATCATCCAAATAAATGCAATAAATATAAGATTTTGTTAAGAAAAGCCTTCATATGTCCTCTTTTTCATATTTTGTTAGTATGCCTTATTGTTTTATTAAAATTTACATATAGCTACAGAATTGATCTGATTCTGCAGTTAATCAACAGATTTGTAGCTACTTCCATTGTTGATAGGGTTCCAGTGTGCCAACTCAGCAAAGTAGTATAATGGTAGATAGGGAATGATCCTATCATGGATTTCTTCCTATTTACTTGAGCTAATCCATCAAGATATTCACACTACAACACAGTTAACCATGATTGTCAACCACAAAGATAACGTGCTGGAATAGAGTTCGAGTTTCAAGAGATATTATCGATTTTCTTTATCAATTGCAAATCGATGAATAAGCAATATGATTTGGTTTTTATAAGGATTGTCCTGAAGACCTGTAGGCGTAAATTTCTCATGTTGTTAATTAAAAAATCTATAATAAAAATGGAAACTCTGTGCTAAGGGTGCTCCACCATATGTAATTTTGAAGCATCATGTAGAAACTCTTTTTTGATTAATGCAAAGATGTTGGTTCATACATTTGATGTGTTGTTTATTAAAGCTACTCACTACCTCATGGAGGGTCCCTGCATGTAGATCAGGTCTTTGATTCACTACAATTAGATTTTCTTTTATTTCATAGATTTAATTTATGGATGCTCTATTTTTATATTTTTAGGATGCAGTTCAATGGCGTTCATGACTAGGTTCACTTGATTGATCTCTATATCAGTAATATTGTTTGATTTATACCTAGCATAAATCTATAATATTGTTTGTTTTACATCTTGCATAACTCAATTATTTCGTTTTCTTTATACATAGTATAACTCAGTCATTTTGCTTCATTCATAGTTTAGTTATTTCATAGCTTAGTAATCTTGTTTCTACTTTACTTTTGCATTGAATGAAGTTACACTAGATAAGAGTGACAATCTTTCTCAACACCTGAACTCAAGCACATTTCACCTTTTAAGTTGATAAAATAGGATCTCCTTTATATCATTTAATGCTTTCATAATTAGCTTTGTTTAGCTGCATCATAAAAGTCCAGAAACAATTAATAAGTTGAAAAGTAGATTAACCTAATATATTCATTGAAAAGAGTTAAGGTCATCAATATTCAACCATTCTAAAAAGCTCAACTCAATTATAACTAGCTCTAGAGATATCATTTAGAGTAATAAATTAACAAATCTTAAAAATAACATCCTAGTATAGACAGTAACATCATCTCAATACTGATTCTAGAGCTTGACATTAATTTAGATAACAATAACATAATCACCTTAATGACATAAACAACCTCTAGCACATACAGTGCACTTGTACTTCATCAGTTTAGCTACCTTGGTCAATAATTTATGCTTACAATTTAAGAAAATTAAATTGACTAAACACACACCTTGGTGCTTGGAACATCTTGGTATGCTTCCCTAACACTCTAGCATGCCTTGGCAGAAATGCATAACATACCTTGTCACTCCCTCCTTAGCACACGTGGAACTCGCTGACTGTGATGTTCCAAACTAGGAAAAATAATGATATGCAAAGCAGACAATAAAAATAACACCATAAAATTAAATCACACCATTAGACCATAAATATGCCTGGCATGTGTTATCACACCTTTTCATTCCTTAGCAGGCACTGGCACTCCTTAGCTATCATGCCCTCACAACTACCCTTACATTTTTTGCAACATGGGAACCCAACAAAATCTTACCTCATCTATAACAACAACTTTACCAAGTTACAATAAATTTAACTAGACTATGCCTTGTTCACCTAATAACTTCCTATAACTCATCTTAGGCTACTCATGTATAATTTCAACTTATCCAACTTAACAAGTTACGAAGACAAGGCTCACATCCAACCGTGGTCGTAAAATTAAACAAGTAAGTAACAAATTTTACATCTTGACATGCCATAACATCTGGCATGCCTAATAATACCTTGGCACTATGTAGCATGTGTTAGCATCCCCTACATTTCTTGGAATTCTTTGGAACTCCCTAACTCTCCCTGGCATTTAACACACCTTGTACTCACTAGCTAACACTCTTTGTCATAGTCTTATTCATTCATTTCCATGCATTTGAAACTACTACTCCCTTGTGTTTCTTTGGAACTTGGCCCTAACACTTCCTAGCATGTGTTGGCAGCACACCCAAAGTCTCACTTTGTCTGAAATTGATTTTGTCTATCCCCTACCGCAATTGTAGGCTTTCCTCCTACAAGTCCTATTCTAAACTTCTCCCAACACACTTTGTCCTGGGACACTTGGAATTTACTAACACTCCCTGACACACAATCTTATTTGTTCATTTCCATGAATTTTGACCTAGTTCTCCCTTGTGGTGCCTCGACACTCCCTAACACTCCTCAACATGCATTGACATTGTCTAGCATTTGTTAGCACACTTTTTCATTCCTTAGCATGCCCGACACTACTTAGTTATCATGCCATCACAACTAGCCTTACTTTTTTTGCAACTTGGGAACCCAACCAAATCTTGCATCGTCTACAACAAATTGACCAAGTTACAGTTACTACAACTAGACTATTCCTTGTTCACCTAAGAACTTCCTATAACTCATGTTAGGATACTCATGTCTAATCTCAAATCATACAACTTAAAAAGTTATGAATACAAGGCTCACATCCAACCAAGGTCGTAAAACAACTAAACAAAATAGTTTACATCTTGACATTCCATAACACCCAGAACATCTGACAATCACTTGGAACTATGTGGCACGTGTGAGCATTCCCTACATTCCTTGGCATGCTTTGGCACACCCTAGCACATCCTATCACTCCTTGATACCTAACACACCTAGAACTAGTTGACACTCCCCATCACACTCTTATTCATTCATTTCCATGCATTGGAAACTAGTGCTCCCTTGTGTTTCCCTAGCACTTGGCTATAGCACAACCTAAAATGCATTGTCGCCACACCCTGACACTTGGCACATCTTGGTATGCCTTATTCCTTGGCATGTATTGGCATGCCTAACATGCCTTGGAATTTTCTAGCATGTGTTAGTACTTCCAGGCATTCCCTGGAACACCTTGGCATGCCCTAGTTGTCATTCCCTCTTAGATAGCATTTTCTTTCGACTTGGTAACTCAACCAAGTCATTAAAAAATAATGTTGTGCCCAACCCAGGGTATTCATTTCTATAAAATGACTTTTCCCATGCCTCATCACAACAATAATCTTGCCTCTTGCAAGTTCTATAATGAGCTTCTCCTAAAACACTTCATCCTTGGGATGCCTAGAATTCGCTGACATTCGTTGGCACAAACTATTATTCATTCATTTCCAAGCATTTTTATCTAGTTATACTTTGTGTTCCCCTAGCACTCCCTAACACTCCTCAACATGCATTGACACTCTCTAACATGTGTTCGCATGCCTTTTCATTCCTTGGCATGCCCTGACACTCCTTAGTTAGCATATCCTCACAACTAACCTTACTTTTTTTAGACGTGGGAACCCAACTAAGTCCTACCTCGACTACAACAACTTGACCAAGTTACAGTTACTACAACTAGACTATGCCTTATTCACCTAAGAATTGCCTATAACTCATCTTAGGCTACTCATGTCCAATCTCAACTCATCCCACTTAACAATTTACCAAGTCAAGGATCATGTCCAACTGTGGCCATAAAACAACTAAGAAACATAGTTTACATCTTGACATGCCATAACACGTGACACGTCTAACAATCCATTGGCACTATGTGGCATGTGTTAGCATCACTTGCATTCCTTGGCATGCTTTGGCACTCCCTAACACACCCTAGCTCTCCTTGACATGCCTTAGTACTCTAGCATTCATTGGTTGAAATTACTTTTTCCAATCCCTTATGGCAACCATAGGCTTTCCTCCCACAAGTCCTATTTTGACCTTGTCCTAGCACACTTTACCCTTGAGACACCTAGAATTCGTTGACATTCCTTAGCACACACTCTTATTCATTGATTTCCATGCATTTTGACATAGTACTCCCTTCTGATGTTTTGGTACTCCCTAACACTCCTTAATATGCATTAACACTATTAGATATGTGTTAGCATGCCTTTTCATTCATTTCCATGCCCTAACACTCCTTAGCTATCATTCCCTCACAACTGCCCTTACTTTTTTTTGGACATGGGAACCCAACCAATTCTTGCCTCAACTACAACAACTTGACCAAGTTATGGATACTACAACTATACTGTGTTGTGTTCACTTAAGAACTTATTATAACTCATCTTAGGCTACTCATGTCCAATTTCAACTTATCCCACTTAACAAGTTGCAAGTTGTCAAGTCAAGGCTTACATCCAATAGTTGTCGTAAAACAATAAGAAACATAGTTTACATGTTGGCATGCCATAACACTTGGTTAGTTTACATGTTGGCATGCCATAACACTTGGTACATCTAACAAACCCTTGGCACTATGTGGCATGTGTTAGCAACCCATGCATTCCTTGGCATGCTTTGGCACTCCCTCACACACACTACCACTCCCTGACATGCCCTGGCACTTTAGCATGCCTTGGCACTATCTAGAATATAACCTTGTCACTACCTCCTTAACACACATGAAAATCACTGACACTCCCTATCACACACTCTTATTCATTCATTTCCATGCATTTTGAACTAGTTCTCCCTTGTGTTTCCATGGAACTCCCTAACACTCCCTGGAATACATTGACACACCCTGGCACCTGACACATCTGGGAATGTCTCCCTAACACTCTAACATTCCTTCACACTACCTAGCATACCTTGTCACTCCCTCATTAGACACATTGACCTCTCTGATACTCCCTATAACACACTCTTATTCATTCATTTCCATACCTTTGAAACTAGTGCTTCCTTGTGTTTCCCTGGCACTCCCTAACACTCCCTAGCATACATTGGCACCCACTAATGCTTGACACATCTTGGCATGTTGTCCTGGCCTCTAACATGCATTATCACTACCTAGCATACCTTGCCACTCCCTCCTTAACACACTTGGAACTCACTGACACTTCTTGTCACAAAGTCTTATTCATTAATTTCCATCCATTAATTTGACCTAGTGGTTCTTTTTGTTTTCCCTACACCTACTAACGCTTCCTAGCACGCATTGGCATACTGTGGCACCTCACACATATTGGTTGCATGCTTCCTTGGCACTCTAGTATGCCTTAGCACTAAAAAATAAAACTTTGTAAAATCTTGGTGAATCTTTTACTAAGTTATAAAACATTGTGAAGTCTTGGTGATTTTTTTCATAAAGTATAAAACCATATATGATACTAGGAAAACATATTCATTAAAATGTAATATATCAACTTACATTTTTGGGAAAAAAAAAAACATAATTTGTTCTTCCTATGGTGGGCCAACTTTTTCTTTTGATTTAATTATAGTAAACATGTTATCAAACATGTTTGTATAGGTTTGGGACTCGAACATGGGTCTCAACTATAACTGTACTAGAGTTGAACATGGGTCTCAAGCATGACACTTTTTGAGATTTGACCTCACCCATCATCATACCCAAAATATTTGTGTTTTGGGTACTTCTCTGCAACATTTTCTAAAATAAAATTAAACAAGTACTTTTTTATTATGAATATTTGACTCTTCTAAAACGTGATTTCAAAGGGACTTAGAAAAGGCACAGTTAAAAAAATAAAAGATTGACAATTTTGAATCTTTTGTGCAAAGAACACATACATTTGGGCCATGAAAACTTTTCTGCAATACGCAGTCCCAAGTTTGAATACGATTCTCTAAGGAAAGCCACAAAGAACATTTTAGTTTAGGGGAATAGGCCAATACCATAATTTTGAATGCCGCCAACTAACCCTTTGCAAAGGGTAGCTTTCTGATATAGCACAATAGGCATGGCGAGTTGTGATATGCTCATACGAGGAGTTGCAGGCCCATTCAAAAGAATCATCCTCCTTAGATATTGTAATACCACTAACAATTAGGGATTTGGTGATATTGTCCCACTCCATAACAGAAGAACCCCGTAGGCCCAAATGATGGGCGCTTTTCAATTTGCCAGCGGTAAACAACTCTGAAGGGAACACATAAACCCAATGAATTCTGGTAACACCTTGAGCAAAAATATGGTTGGAAAGCTTAGGGGAACATCTATGGGAGAACAAAAACACCTACTCCTCTAGAAGCACCTATAATACTTTTGTGGGTTTAACAAATCACTCTTTGGTTAGTGTCTGCACACTAGCCTAGATTCTAAATTAGTGATGTCCTTACAATCATAATCAACTAGGTGTATTTTCTCTTAAAAAACTATGCAAAGATAGATGTCCCCTTTATGGCCAAGTTCCACTGAAATGGTTCCTCCTACCTAACCTACTACATCCATTTATTTCATAACAAGACTACCCTACAACCCATCAAATGCCAATCATATCCATGAGGTCAAGAACAATTTTTGGTTCAAGATATAACTAAGTTGGAACAAACTTAACTCTAGAGCCTATGTTAATTTTCAACCCCTAATGTTTATGGACAAAGAGATATCAATTTTCTAAAGCATGCGGGAACCAAACTATCACCTTTTCCATGTTGACTCCCTATATTGAATATCATACAAAATATCCATAAACTATTTATCCTTACTAAACAAAAAATTTAGTTGAAAATGATCATTCATTATATTACTACTTAACTGCTCATTTTAACCACACAAAACTTATTTTAATTTCACCATAATTCACCTTTAATATCACAAGCACAATCCACTCCAATAATGTTTAGTGACATAAAAACCCAACAATTTTCATATGATTAATAAATATTTATATTTGGAAATACTTCCCTATTAACCAAAAATTTACACATTTCATTTAACTCCCCTTGAAAAATGCATATGTATTTCATTTAAGTGCAATATTTCCTGCGATATTTGTCTTTCAAATATAAAAAATGTCCATTTCCCTTGTTTATTTCTGTCACGTTGCAAGGTGTGTGTCTAGGGAAGGGTGAAGGAAAGGCGCAGCCATGCCGTGGCAGATATGATCTGATGCATCTGGTTGAAATCAAGGGATTGGATTTTTGGCTCCTCCAATTGTGGTGATTTCGTTCTATAGAGGGAAGAGGGAATTTGCACAAGGTTCCCACATTCCTAGGTGATGGCCCAGCCCCAAGCCCTCCATCTCTCTTTTCCACTTCAAAATACTTCTAAATAATTCTAGACAAGCACGACTAGGCATTCAACAGGCTATATGTTTAGGATTCCATGGACGAGGAGGAAGCTGAAGGCATGGGCGATAATGGATTCACCAAAGAAGATGACAGGTGCCTTTCCAATTCAAAGATTAGCGAAGAAGCAGATAACAGATAAGTAATACATTGATTGCAACAAGGAAATCAAATGTCTTAAGATCATATGTGGTCACCAGCAAGATGCTCTAGCACATATGGATTGTGATGATCCAGTCATCCGTAAAATTTCTAGAGACCCAAAAAAGGTATCGGATTTGCCTGGACCCATGTTCCTAAGAGTCCCAAAGAAAAGAAATTGGATCCTAAAGAAATGGTCGTGGAATCAGATGAGAAGGATTAAGGCTTTGTGCTAGAGGAGAAGCTTCTAGAGGCTACTAAACCAACTCAAAAGGTAGCTAACTTCATTTTATTTTTTTTATTTACTTACCTTGGATGTCCCAAGTTGATCAATTAGGCTTCATAGCATTCTCATTGGTTCACTATTTTAACTATTTCTTTGTTTTTAATCCTTCTTTCCTTGCCTTTTTTCATAATTGTAATTCCTTTCTGCCCTATTAAAATTTTATGGTTACCAATGGAGTGTATTTTTTCTTTTGGTGTCATTAATCTAGGATGTTGTAAACACATCTTTCTTTTTCAGATGTAAACTTTATTTTAGTATGCAATAAGTGGAAAACAAGAAATAAAATGTCTTGTGCCCTAAACTTTGTGCATTGCTTGGGTTGACCTTTCAGGCATGGGAAAATTAGATAAAGGATTAAATTGACTATATTTGATGTTGTTTTTGTGATTGATGATGTCAAGTTGAATGGAATGCATAGATTGAAAGATGGCATCATAGATCAAATGAGAATGGGATCTCAAAAGCTAAAAGAAAAGTTGTTAGACTCAACCTAGAAAGTGAAGCAATCAGGCAAGAGTGCAAGAGTTTGACCAAGATTCAATTAAATCTATGCAAAATTGTGTTAATAGTGAATTCACCAGGGTTTTTTCCCCCAATTTAGGATCACGCTTGAGATAGAATCACTACATGAGAGCTCTTAGGAATCCATTCTTGAAATTCTCTTAATTTGCTTATACTCACACTATAGAGAATTCCAGGATGATGTTCCTTCCATGGAGCACTCTTTGATGCTCCATATACATAAAATGGCCCCACAATTAGGTTCTCACCTAGCCATCTCAGTCAAGTATTTGTCATATTCACCCAAAACGACATGCTTTCCCTAAGGGCCTTGATCAATAGATTTTTTTGAGACTTATGAGTTTCTTGTATAACACTAAGCACACTTCTTCTATGCCACCACATTTGGCATATAGGTAAACAAGACCATTCTCCAAAAAGATATTTGAGTCTAGCCTAAATTTAATGATGATTATATGGAACTGCATCCTAAACTAGAGCATGCTACAAAAGCAGTGGAAAAGGTGAAATTATCCACTGTCATCCCATTCTGTTGCAGCTGATTGAACAATTTCAGTGACTCCTCACAAAGACCATTGTGAGCATATTCTTCATCATGGAGAAGACCTTAATAAGATGATCGTTCAACATAGCTAACATTTCTATATCCAACCTTCAAGCAACATAGCTAACATTTCTATATCCAACCTCCCAACATCAAATTGGTTAATTTTGGATAATTCACTAGTATTAACCCTATGCCAAAATAAGGGGTAACACAGGCTCCAACTCAGAGATGTTCTCTTCATGGGAGTGCCTGAGAGTTTAGAATTTTCTCATGTATATGTTAGGTTCCTATACCAATAGGTTTCATCATTCATGATCGACAGTGGAAGGGCTAAATATGTTCATCATTGCAGGCTGCAAAGGTTCCATATTTTGTGTACATATTACAAAAAAATTAAAAAATTAAAAGAGGGTATGCCTTAAAAGAATAATCAAAGGGCAAGAAAATCAAATGGTCAAGAGAAAAGTGAAAATGAACCCCAAGCTAAAGACCAGGAAAGTGGCCAGTCAAAATGCCACTACTAAGCTCATTTGGCAGTATCAT
>APFE031402318.1:14779-28347 GCA_000404065.3 Pinus taeda | reverse complement strand
AGTAGTGCAAGGTTGCAGAAATGGAGAGCCATCACCAATTGGCCTATTAAGTGCAAAAACTTATGCCACTCAGGGTATGGGCATAAAAAACAAAGAGTGGAGGACAAACATTGGAAGCATGTCTAACTTCCCCAGTTTCCCCCAAAAGTCCTTTCTTACTAACACTTCCAAGGGCCTTGAGATCTGCTTAGATGTCCAGTTCCACTCCATTACATCACAAACCACTTGGTCAAGCCATGAAATTCAAGCATGAAAAGAAGCCACATTTCTTGTGTAAAAACATCCTTTTTCATCATTTTCATTTATCCTCAGAAATCCTAAGTTTCACTTATGAAAACTTGGCTTTACCCCTTCATTCACCTCACAAACCATATTAATCACTAACATATTATCTAGCTCCCTAACTCCCCCCTTCACCTAAATCTATTGCAATCCAATGAAAATATCCCAAGAACATCTATAAATACCCTCCCCTTAGCACTATAGCTAGATATCCCTTCCTTGGGAAATATTAACCCCCCAAGGGTTAGTATTAGCCCTCAAATCATCCAAAACAACCTATGGGGTTGGCAAACTATGGTTAAAAGGCAAAAAAATCAACTTCCCTGCCCTCATTTACCCTTTTCCCCCTTTCCTCTGCCCTAAACCCGTTTATTATAAAGTTTTTTAAATGAAAAACTTTTAAATATAAACGCGCATTTAAAACCCATAAAACCCAAAAAAACTAAGGTTTCTACCAACCCCGCGCCCAATTTATTAAACGCTAATTTTATAATTGGGCGGGTCCCCCGCTATTAAAGCACTGGCCCATTGAGATTGCCGCCCACTGTTAGATCTTCCACCCCGCCCATCCTATGGTGGGCAGTCGATTTCCCATCATAACTGCCCGACCTTTTGCGTTCGGGGGATGGGCGGTATTGCTGCCGTATCCCCGCCACGCGTCAGGCTCCCAGGCTGTTCGCTGCTCCCCCCTCCAAACCGCTTACCACCCAAGAGCCCGCGAGGGAGACCGCTTATCGCCCTACCCTCCACGCTGAAGTCACGCCCCCGTCAATGTGATGTCACCCCGCCTTGCTATCACCAAGCCTCCACGTCACCCCTCGCCACCACGTCGCCCTGTCCACCCTGCCATCGTGTCGGTGCCACTGAGGCACCCACGTGACCTGCCACATCACCCTGTTCGTACCTGGGCCCATGATGATGTCAGCATGACGTCATCACAAAAAGGCGCCAATATGCCAAAAATGCATAAAAAGGCGTCAAAAAACCGTTATTTCGTATTATTTTCTACGATGCCCGGAGCTCCTCTGAAAGCGAAATTCAGCCTCCAACGGTCAAAAAGCAAATGCTATCCGCCAAAGTTGTTGCCGCCTCCATTTTCAACCCAACTACATGCAATCCAGACAATTCGACCGGTGCAAACACCTCGTACGCCATTAAAGCCAGGTATTTGCCGCAGGCATCCTCTCTTGTCCACTGTTCTCCTTGCAATCCTATTTTCCTGCTTAAAGAACTCAGTTAAAGGACCCACATTGTTGAAATTCACCTCTAAAATCTACCTAAAAAACCTCTGAAACCCCTGCACGACGGAAGTCTCAAGGAAACCTGTTACCATCGGTGAAAGTTACCATTTTTTCACAGGAAGCAACTAAAAAAGCCGAGCCACCGGCTAGAAGACTGAATTCACAAAGTTCCCCCACCCCTGCTAAAGGAATTCTCTGCAAATAACCAGCTAACCAGCTCAAAAACACTCTGGTTCCTCAAAATAGAGTGCCCCATAGATTTATTAAGCCTGTGACAGCCTCCTTGCACTGCCAAGTTGCTCACTGCAAACAGAGAACAATAAGCCATTCCTCAGCATTGACATCAAGCTTAGATTACAGTAAACCACCAGCAAAAGCAAGACAATGGCCACTCCAGCTGCTCTGGATGTTTTGCCTATAAATCCACCTAACAGAGAGCTAGAAGCTATACCACTGGTGGAAAGTGATGCCCTCATCACAGACTTTGTGGCAGAGAGAAACCACTTGCAGACATATTGCCAATTAAGAAATAGTCACTTGGACAACAGTGACCTGTATGGGGCCTGGAAATCTAATCTACCCACCTACTTCCTACCTTCAGTGAACATTTTCCCTCAAATCATCCACCTATGTGCAGAGAACTATGACCAGAAACTCAGGGCCGTGAAGTCTCCATCTGGGAGCATCCTCTTCTATATAACTCTAGATTCCATCAACCAGATGCTCAACTACAAGTAGACCCAGTTGCTATATCCCTTCTCCATGAACTATTTGCTAGATGAGGGCTCCAAACTTTTTAGTGCAGACATTGCTGCCATAGCCAGGAAATTCATGAAGGTAGACTGCCAACCTTCTGCGCCACCTCCTTTCTCCTATGCAGATTTCAATGAGGTTGGCAAGCTACTGGTAGATATGCTGACCTCTGTGTTGGGGTTCACCACAAACAAGCATGTTGATCTAACTGTGCTGGTCATGCTCTCTGCATACGGCCTTATGAAGCCCCCTACTATGACATACAATTATGCCAAGTACATTTCTAATAAGATACATGATCAATTGACAAGGATGGACAGGGAGGCAATATTCAAATATTCCTCATACATCTATCACTTATTCTTGTACTACCAGACAGTTTGCTTTCAGTGCTCAATCAAGAAGCTAGACTCACAGGGTGAGAGAAGGTCTGTGATCTTCTAGTCTTCAGTCTTCCACCAAGTCCAAAATTCCCCTTACTCATACTGTGAATTCATTGATTAGCTTGTATATCTAGTCACATGCCTTTTAAAGAGGACTCCTCCTATCAGATTGTCCAAGGATATGCAGAAAATCTTGCAGCTATCCAGAAGCTAGAAAATTGGTGATTGGTACTTATACCAAAACCACACTGTCATCAGAATTTATGGTTGTGAGCTCTATCCCTACAGGGTCCCAAAGTATGTCCCCGTGAGGCTATTTGCCCTGGAGTACTATAGACAACCGATAAACTCTGATCTAACACACTTTCACAGTGCCAAGAGGGAAGCCAACCTGAAGTTCAGGGACCACTTAGGCCCATTTAGCATGAACAAAAAAGATGGTTGGCAAGAAGTTGACCAAATACTAGGACAACAACTCAAACTCAAGAGAAGCTTCTGGTGGGTCCCTTATGACCCTGAAGGTTTCATCAGTGAAAGGAGAGTTAAATATAGGCTGCTAGCCTATAAGCATTTCCCACTCCCTCAAGTACAACATTTTGCTAATCAAGATGAATGGGTGCCTGAATCAATAGTAGAGGAATTGACTCAGGAAGAAATAATGGAGCAGAATGTAAACGACTTGGAAAAAACTATTGACTTAGACTCTTGTCAACAGGTCTTGTTCAAGCAAGCAGTCCAAGTAGGAGAAGGCACCTCTACTGCCCCAGCTGCACAGGACATCCAGCAGGCTCCAACAACAACAACCACAACAAAAGGAAAGGAGAAGATGGATGAACAACAAGAGGTAGAAACAGGGCAACCTAGTACTTCAAAGGACCAGCAATCAGGACAGGCTCCTCCCGTGCAAACTGAACAAACTCAAAACCCAGTTTTGCAGACTCCTCTCAATGATGAGAGAAAAAAAAGAGAGACAGAGAAGAAATCACACCTCCAACAGGGTCATCACAGCAACCAGAGGCCAAGAGGCCGAGGGTAGACCTTGAAGCAGAAGAAGGAGACATAAGTGAAGAGCTAGCAGAAAGCCAAAGCAAAGAAAAACAAATGAGCCAACAAACTGCCACTAGCTCATTTCAGCTAGAAGAGGCTCAACAGCGTACTATGGAGGTGTCCTCCTCCAGACAATAGGGCAAAAAGCTAGCTACAGTTAAAGAGGGCTTCAAAGAGATCAAGGCACGAAATGAGTTGCTAAGGGTGTAGCTCTATGAGCAATTCCTGAACACAACCCCAGCCAAAAAAAAGATTGATGGATGCCTTTGATCTAAAGGAAGAAAAGGTGATCTTCACTCATCTAAAACCCAAAGTCCCACATCCAAAGACCACAGCAGATTATTACAGGACAAATCTAGAGGTCTTTGCTAAAGACATACACCCCATGGATCAAATTGAGCTGCACAAACAAACTGGGGAGATGGTGTATGCAACACTTGCTGACAGGGCAATGTTGGCCCATCAGCTAAAAGAATCCCTAAAGAACACAAACAGACAACTTGATTTGGAGAGTCTGTCCTCCTCCGCGAAAGACAATAGAATAAATATTTTGGAGGACATAATTATTGATTTGGGACATGACCCAAAAGACCCAAAGGGTGTTAGAGCCCTTATGAAGAAAAAAGAGGATGATATAGCTGCATTGAGGAAACAGGCAAAATTGCCTCCTACCATCCATCCTGACACATCAGAGCTTGCACAAGAAAAATAGGTGGATAATGCTATGGAGCTGCTCCTAGTCATGAACCAAAGGATACTACAAATGGAGGCAGAGTTGGAGAAATCTCTATAGGACAAGCAAGGGGAATCAGCCTCCCAACCTCCTCAAACTTCAAAAAACCTTGAACCTGCCCTTCCAACACAAGCAACAGCAGCCCCTCCTACTACTCCAGCACCTACTACAACTACATCAGCAACTGGAGCAATAGTAGAAGCAACAACAGCAGCAAAATCCAGCATGGGAATGGAGAAATTGATGAAGGTTGTTAAGGAGCTGGAAAATCAAGTCACTGAAATAAATATTGCCAAGGAAAAGCTGGCTAAGCTGGAGGCCAGTTATGACAAATCAAAGATGACTGTGGCAGAGAAGCAAAGAGAGATAAAGGCTTGGAGGCCAAAGTGAAAACTCTAGAAAAAGAGTTGATGCTAGGTAAAACCCTAGCAGAAATAAAGAAGATTGTTTGGGCCAAAATTGGCCAATCTATACAGGACCAATGGAGGTCCATTCAAGCAATTTTTGAACAAGTGTAGCTAATAGAAATAGCTCATGTAGAGATTCAGAGAGCTAGGACAGTCCTGCGAATAATGCCTGAGCAGGCCACCAAAATGATTCACTTTCTCAATAACCGCACTAGAGAAGAATTGGCTGCTTTACAAATAGCCAGCAGAATAGATACAATCCTCACAGCCAAGAAGGTACTGACATTAAGGAATTTCACTCAGACACTGGAGAGGAAATGTTAGGAGATGAAGGTTGAGATAGATGAATTTAGAGCTAAAATGGCTATTCTACAGGACAACGGACTGCCAAGCCTAGTGACTGGTACGGGACAGCTGCTGTCATATAATCAGTATATGACAAGGATCAACAATTATGTTGAAAACCAGATCACAGCATCTAGCAGCTCCACAGAAGAAGCAGGGCCTCCCTCTGGGCAATCCCTCTATGACAAGTTGGAGAATCTGTTCTTTATTGAACACGAAATAAATCATCTGTTTGAAGTCCCTCCTAACTTTTATAGGCATACAGAGGTAGATGAGACAGTGGTTAAAATGAGAAGACATCAGCTACCCCCAGCTGATTGGTGGCAGGCAATGTTGGAAATTTCTCCTAGATAATTCCACTTTGCTTTTTTCCTTTTTTGGAGAAAGATCAGCAGACAGATCAGCAGACAGGTCAGCAGGCAGATCAGCATATAGGTACAGAAAGCAGCATACAGATGACTCAGAAATACACCCAAATAGCAGGCTAAAGTTAACACGGGATTAAAAGAACTCCTACGGCCTACTTTCCAGAGCCATAAAGTCAAATATGTCTGACAGAAGAATGTTGGCTACCTCAGCATTAAAAGCTATATTTATGTTTTCATTTACTTTTTGTAAGAGAGTTGGTGATGCAATTTATTGCACCATAGCTTTCCACTAAGATATTTTATACCCTATTTTTGTATATATATCCCCTCAGATAATGCATTGAGGGTCGGTTGTAATACAATTCTTCCTGAAGAGCTCTGTTGTATACTGAAGACTTTTTGATAATAAAAATTGCTGATGGAGATTTTTGGTTCCAATGATGTCTGAAGATGGATATGTAAAGCTCTGTTTTTGTTGCAGAATTCCTATGTCATGTGCTGAATCAATAAGTTTCTCTTACCAGTGTATGTGTTTCTTGTTTATTCCATTACTCATATGTTTTCATAATCTTAGTAAGTAGAGAAAAAGAATAGCCTAGGATTTGTTTCAAACACCCTATTCTCAATCTCTATTTCTAAATATGTTTTCTGCTGGATTAGCCATGGATATGAATTCTTAATTGCTCGTGTCTAAACTTATCCTAACATGGTAAATACTGTTTAAGAATTCTTAATTTATCTTAAGCAATACTTTCATGTTTTGTTTAGCATAGTGAAAGATTCTTAACTGCCTTTCACTCACTAAATCCCCAATTTCACCAACAAATCTGATAAATTGTTTCACACATGCCTAACTTGCTCTGTAGCAACACTCTGTCTTCACAAATCCACTTTCAAAAGCACAAATATCTCAACTCCATTGCCCAAAGGAACAAACTGTCATGTACATCTATACTTCAGTTCTAAAGGAATTCACCAACCCACCAAATTCAAACAAATAGTGCATTATAACTAGTCTAAAACGCTCATCAAACAAAGCTAAACTATAAAGAGAGAGCCCTCTCTGGTTGCAGGTAGGCTAGGACCTGTAGCTACAAGATTGGTCAGTGGTTACCTCGGCCGTATTCCCTTTAGGAAGCAGGGAACAACCTGAGTGTTAACATCAATGGTGAATCTGCTGGGGAACTAGGTTAAAAACCAAGTAAAAAGAAGTGAGCTTCCTATTTAAAAGTCCTATCATATGGTGTTAAGGAAAGAAAAACTCAGAAGCTAGCTCCAAAGAAGAAATCTCGTTTCACTAGGTCCAATCCTAACCCTAATCCCCCAACTATCTTTGAAAACCCCAATTTAATCCCCACAATCCTAAAGAAGCAAGAACAGCTAAGGGAGCTCTCAGATTCAGATACTAAGCCAAATTAGCAGAGCTATATTCCCACTCCTGTCAAACCAGCAGTTCATCCTCACCCTACCGCAGCATATCCTAGCTCTTCATCCACCTCCCAAGGTAGCTTCCCCATTCCCCCATCCCCTGCACACCTCACTCCTGTTATCCCTGTTATCCCTATTGTCCCAACTATCCCACTCCTTCTAGGTACTCCTTTTATCCTTACCAATATGGCTAGATATGCTCCTTTAGTCCTACCTGCAAACCCAGGGGCAATGCCCCAAGATTATCAAGGAAAAATCACTTACTTTGATGGAACTGGCACTTATACTGCCCAACAACACACAAAGAGGATGCAGGACTATTTTGAGAACTATGAGATTGATGATGAAGATGTAAGAATGAAAATTTTTGTGCAAAGTTTGACAGGGGATGTAAGGAATTGGTTCAGGTCTCTGGCTGGAAATTTACAGTCAATCATGATGCCTTATACGTAAGTTTTTTAAACAGGTGGGAAAAGAAGAAAGACCCCCTTCACATACTGACAGAGTATGATAATCTGAAGAGGGGCCCACAAGAGACAGTTCAAGACTATTGTGCTAGGTTCAACAATGTATATAATGCTATCCCTCAAAACCTGAGACCTCCTCCTGACCTAACCTTGATCAAATTTCCCGATGGATTTGACCCAGACATGGCATATCAACTAAGAGAAAGAGCACCCCCAAGTCTTGCAGACATGCAGAATATAGTTGTAAGTGTAGAGGCAAACTTGATTGCCAAGAGAACTAGAGAAAAAAATGAGAGGAGAATAACTTTCAAAGAAGAACCCTCAACCTTTGATCAAAAGCTAGATGCAATCATGAAGGGTATGGAGAGGTTGGGAGATAGAGTCGAGACCATGGAGAGAAAGTCCTCTTGGGAAGGACAAACAACCAACACTACTAGGAATCCAAATTTTAGGAAAAACCAAAACCCAAATGCTGGGAGAACTAGTCCTGATCAGAACATTAGACCTCCATTTCAAGAAAATTATGCAGAGGCCTCAACCACTAGTGAACAAATAGAGGATCCCCACATCAACTTAATGGATTTGGATAGTGAAGAAAAAGTATTCTTGACACAAGATGATCAACAAACCCAAGATTGTCAACAAGTACAAGATTACAAACAATTCCAGGCAAAATCTGGTGAGTCATTTGATTTCAGAGAAGGGTATGACACAACAGTCTATGAAGTACACAAACAGTACAAACTAAGAAGTAGAACCATAGATGTACCTGAGAATACCAAACAAGCAAACAACAAACAACCCAAGAAATCCAATGACAAAGCTGTCTTAACAGAGTCCTCAGATAAAAGACCCCAAAAAGAGGTTACAGTGGAAGATGTATTTGAAATACAACCTCCAATAAAACCTACATCCAAACCACTTCTTCCAACAGAGAGTTTGGGAAACCTCTAGAAAACAGAGCCAACCCAAACTTATCCCAAAACAATATGCCTGAGCAGGACATGCTCACCCAAAATTAAGCAGAAAAGGAAAAATTTGCTGCTCATAATATAAAAGTTCAGATGGAAAAACCCTTCAATCTTGAAACATAAATTGGAAAACTGAAAATTGCAATCCCTCTGTCTGAACTAGCCAAACATGAGGTCTTCAGACAACAAATTAATAGATCATTGCAAGTACTAGAAAATAGGGATGCAGTCAACATTCTGGATGACCAACCAGAACTGATTTTTGGCTCAGAAGTCAATGGCAAATCAGGGGATGGAGGAACTCCTCCATTCTATGTAAGCCTAAACATTCATCACAAAGTATTACACAATGCCATGTTTGACTCAGGGGCCTCTCATAACCTAATGCCTAAATCAGTAATGGAGAAACTTGTTCTAGACATTACCCGACCCTATAAAGATTTATTTTCATTTGATTCCATCCAGGTTAGATGCTTAGGCCTGATCAAGGACCTCTATGTGTCCCTAATCCAATATCCAAGAAAAACAATTCTGATGGATGTAGTAGTGGTAGACAATCCACCTAAATATGGTATGCTCCTATAAATATCTTGGGGTGCGAAACTCCAAGGATCTTTGCAACTAGACATGTCATATGCCATAATTTCAGTCTTTGGCCAGCCAAAGAGACTGTACAGAGAGACACTCATGAAATATGTGGTCAGCAGCCAAGATAAACCTCAAAATTTCCCAATCTACTACCTCCATTCAGATATGGACTCCTTCATACTTTACAATGCTGATATGTGCCCCAAAACTGAGCTCAAGCTCCTGGAGATGAAGGAAACCAGGCATGTCAGTGAACTATCCATTATTGTTGAACAACAGATCACTGATCTCATTAAAACAACAAATTCTGCAGACAAGTCACAAGAATTACCAAAACTAGACTAGCCCACTAAACAAATCTGCAAACCAATTGAGACTGAACAGGTCTGTAAATAATTTAGAATTTGATGGGTCAGTAAATAAGCTTGGAGCAGGAGCAGGGGTATGGATACACAACACTCAAAATGACCATGCTCTAGGTCATGCCTATAGGCTTAACTTCAGATGCACAAATAACATGGCATAATATGAAGCCCTCCTACTAGGTATCAAACTAATAACGAATCTAGGAGTGACCAAAGTCTCCATATTGGGGGACTCAGACCTCATTATCCAACAGATAAAGGGAAACTTTGTTATAAATGATCCCAGGCTGAGGTCTTATAGGTTGGTTGTAACGGACTTGCTCAACAACTTCCTAGAATATCAGCTCACCAAAATACCTAGGAACCACAACTTGCATGCTCACAGTCTAGCAACCTTTGCAAGTACCTATAAGCTTCCTTTTGGGCCTAACCACCAATTCACTGCTGAAATCAAACATAGGCCCTCTGTTCCAGACAATGTAAATAATTGGCAAGTATTTGAGAATGATACTCAGATAAATAATTTTTAACCATGAAGGAGGAATCTCAAACTTAAACATTGACACAAGCATTAAGGAGGATCAAAACCAAAAGGATGAACTAAACGCCAGTATATCATCTAAAACAACAGATAGGATATTACATCCTACAACCTTTGACCCTGCCAATTTGCAGAAATTAAAGATAGCAAATCTGGATGAAATTAATGAGGAAGAAACATAATTAATTCAGTTAAAAGACAATTTCTTGCCTACAGGTCTTGCTCCTTTAGAAGACATCTTTGATTCAAATGATCTCTCTAAAAAACCAAAGATGCAACCCATCAATGCAGAAATAGAGGAGTGTAACATTGGGACCATTGAAAATCCCAAAATGATCAAGCTCTCTAGAACCCTGCCTCCTTATAAGAGGCCATAATATATCAAGCTGTTCAAAGAATTTCGGGATGTATTTGCCTGGAGCTATGAGGACCTTAAGTCCTATGATACTATAGTGATCCAGCACACAATCCCCCTGAAATAAAACCAAAAACCCTTTAAACAGAAGCTAAGAAGATTCAATCCAGTACTTCTTCCCCTAATAGAGAAGGAAGTAAAACGAATGTATGAAGCTGGGATAATTGCTCCCATAAGGTTTTCTGAATGAATTTCCAACCTTGTACCCACAAGAAAGAAAACAGGGGAGATAAGAATTTCTGTGGATCTGAGAAACTTAAACAAAGTCTCTCTCAAAGACCACTACCCCTTGCCAAAAATGGATCACATCTTATAAAGGGTAGTGGGAGCCTCAAGGATTTCATTACTGGATGGCTTCTCTAGATTCAATTAAATATTAGTCCACCTAGATGACCAAGATAAAACTGCCTTCACCACACCTTGGGGAACTTTAAAATATGTCAAAATGCCTTTTGGACTCAAGAATGTTGGAGCCACATTTCAAAGGGAAATGGATATAGCCTTTGCCAAAGAAATCCATGATTTCTTAGTCATCTACCTTGATGATCTAACAACCTTCTCAAAATCAGACCAGGAGCATTTAAAACACCTTAGACAAGTGTTCTTAATTTGCAGAAAGTATGGCATTTCTTTAAACCCAAAGAAATCACTATTTGGCCTGGAAGAAGGCAAACTCCTCGGTCACATAATTTCAAAAGATGGCATAAGAATTGAACCCGATAGGATTCAGGCTATCCTGCAAGTCCCCCATCCAAGAAACATCAAGGAATTACAAGCCTTTCCGGGGAAGATTAATTTCCTAAGAAGACTTATCCCCAACTTGGCTGAGCTGATAAGATTGTTGAAAAATATGCTCAATAAAGATGCCAAGGTCAAAGGAACAATTGAGGCTAAACAAGCCTTTGAAGAAATAAAGATAGCCCTGACAAAAACTCCTGTGCTTACAAGCCCTAGTTTTGATAGAGACTTTATAATCTTCTCCTTTGCCTCTGAAAACACAATTGTTGCTGTCCTACTGCAAAAGGATGATTTGGGATGTGAAAAACCTATTGCCTTTTTCAGTAGAGCCCTTAGGGATGCCCCACTCAAGTACAAAATCATGGAAAAACAAGCATATGCCCTGGTTAAAGCCATCAAGGATTTCAGAGTTTACATCCTATACTCTCACATAATTGCATATGTGCCCAATGCAGTAGTCAAAGATATCTTAACCCAAGAGGGAATGGAAGGCAAGAGGGGCAAATGGATTGCCAATATTCTGGAATATGATATAGAAATCAAACCAACAAAGCTTATAAAAGGACAAGGGCTAGCTAAGCTAATGACTGAGACTAACTTTGAAGCCCTTGACATAAATGAATTGGATAACGAACAGGAGATGGCGACTCCACAGATCAATCAAGCCTTTCTAGAATCACCTTGGTATGCTGACATATGTTTTGTATTATTAAACCTGCAAGCTCCTCCAGGGTTATCCAGAACCAAGAACAGATTTCTAAAACTGAAGGCTGCAAAATTTTGTATCATAGACAATGTGTTATTTTGGAAAAATCATGAAGGTGTCCTACTCAACTGCCTGACTTTAGATGAAGCTGATAAGGTCCTCGGAGAATTTCATACAGGAGACTGTGGAGGACACTTATACTGGAAATCCACAGCTGACAAAATCCTAAGGGCTGGGTTTTATTGGCCCTCCCTGTTTACTGATGCAAAAAGGTTTGTAATGTAATGTCATAAATGTCAGATCTTTGACGGAAAGAAGAAGTTGCTTCCCTTACCCCTCAGGCCCATTTCAACTGAAAAACTATTTCAACAATGGGGTTTAGATTTCATTGGAGAAATACACCCTTCATCCTCAGGCTAGCATAGATGGATCTTGACAGCTACTGATTACTTCACCAAGTGGATAGAGGCTATACCTTGTAGACAAGCAAATGATTCAATTATCATACAATTCCTAGCAACCAATATCTTGTCCAGATTTGGCTGCCCAGAGAAAATCATAACAGATAATGCAGCTGCCTTTAAATCCAATAAAATGATCAGCTTCTGTCACAAATATCATATCACCCTAGGTCACTCAACAGCCTATTACCCTCAAGGCAATGGCCTAGCCGAGTCCTCCAATAAAAGCCTGATCAACATCATTAAAAAGGTCTTGGAGGAGAACAAAAAGAATTGGCATAAAAAGTTGGTGAATGCACTATGGGCAGATAGATTGACCACAAAAAGATCTATTGGTACTAGCCCATATGAATTGGTATATGGCCTAGAAGTTGTGTTCCCATCCTCCCTTGGGATCCCTGTAATCAAATTGCTACAAGAAATACAGGTTGAACCCAACGATATCCAGAGAAGGATCAATCAGACAATCCACTTACAACAAACAAGGGAAGAAGTGTATCATAGGACCCAAGTTCTACAGGAAAAGCTCAAAAAGGTGTTTGACAAAAGAACAAAGGTTGAGGACTTTTTCATAGGTAACAAAGTACTGAAATGGGACTCTAGGAGGGAAGACAAAGGAAAGCATGGCAAGTTTGACTTTCTGTGGAAAGGGCCATTCACAATTCAAGTTGTACAAGGTAACAATACCTTCTTTCTCAAGAGTCTAGATGATTCAAACAATGATGAAGGCCCAGTGAATGGGAGAATGTTAAAGCACTACCATGATACATAAGCATAGGATGGCCCCATATTGTACATAAAGGTCTATATTTTCAAGCACTTTTTCCTTTTTTTCAGTAGATATATAGAAGAGCAGCGACAACAGATTTTGAAGAAAGATCAGCAAAACCACATCAAGATGATATAGATGCTAGAGAAAGCTCAGATGAACAGAGGAGAGCAAGGTCTTCAAAACAGAAAACCAATGATAGGCAATGATACAGGCTAAGCAAGTCATCAAATATTTATTGTTGTCCTAAAGAGGTCTTGAAGCACTGCATACCATCTCACTAAGTACAGATCAAAGGTGGAAATACTAGAGCAAATTCACTACAGAGAGAGGAAGAAAATAAGGCTATCTAACCTGCTGTTCTTGGCTTTCCACCAGGTAAAGCCATCCCCAAGTGGAGCCACTGTTAGGTTCCTATACCAATAGGTTTCATCTTTCATGATTGACAGTGGAAGGGCTAAATATGTTCATCATTGCAGGCTGCAAAGGTTCCATATTTTGTGTACATACTATGAAAATTAAAAAATGAAAAGAAGGTATGCCTTAAAAGAATAATCAAA
>APFE031402314.1:9966-45207 GCA_000404065.3 Pinus taeda | reverse complement strand
GTGTAATGATCCCTCAGGTCCAAAAATAGTAAAATCTCGAGGACAGATGGCACTTCCAATCACTTTAATGAGCTGGAGAGGCCAATTTCTCAACAATCTTTTCATATTTTACGAGTCAAATGAAAATAGCTTAAAGGAGGCTCGTTTTTTGAGGAACGAGTGATGTTTTCGGATAGCAGCTTGTTCCAGGTAAGGTTTGGAACTTTTCAATCATGGCAGTGTAAAGCAGATGGATAATAGAATCACTTGTCACAGTTGTTCCTCAAAAGGGGTAAACAATCAAATGGAGGCATATGATCGGCTAAAAAAGAGTGGAGGTGATGGTAAGAACATGACCAAGGCTCAAAAGCTGATGATTATGTAATCTTAATGGTTATTTACCGAAGGATGGGTTCATTTGTTAATGAGCTTACACTTTGGGGGAACATATGCTCATTGCTAGGTTTATTTTTTAACGAGCTTGAACTTCGTGTAAACCTGCTCATGCCAGTTGTATAATAAGGATGTCTCATTGATAGGTTCATTTTTTAGGGAGCTTGCCCCATTTGAAACTTTGCTCCGCAACCTTTTTTCATGCAAGCTAGGAATGACCAACCTACAAGTTTAAAGGGTTAAGAACCTACAAACTAAGAAAATAAATGGTCACTTTTCACTTGCATGCAAAAAAGTTTGCATGCCCCCAGGTATAAAGAAAAGTAGAGTTTCCAGGTTACCATATGAGAGTTCTCGCATTTGCAAGATTGCTCCATCTGCATTTGTATACAAAACACTTCCTTGGCTCTGTCCATCGAAATAGACAAAGGTGAATGGTGGGATACATCACTCACATAACTTTGATGATGGAACCTTATTCCAGTCTAATCCCATTTTCCTAAATGGATGGGTGTGTCAAACTAGTCATATATCCTCCGCGGAAATCTATCCTATACCTAAAGTTTTCCTACCAAAGCATAGCAAGGTGCATGCCCCCTCAGATTAGCCACATTCACTGAATCACTCGCGTTCATCAGGTGGATTAACTGGAGATTGATGAGACATTCCTTGTGCAAAAAGACCAGTTATGGATGGCACTTGACTAGTAGCTATGTTTGAACCGGGGAATGAAATCTAGTCTATGAGCTGGAACACTCTGCCTTCATGTGGATAACACATCACTCGAAAGAGTGAGGAAACAATAGCTCCCATGCTGTAAATGTAGTCATGCCCAAGGAGTATATTGTAATCTAAAGGTCCTTGGACTACCATCACGTTCAAGTAAACACTTTTTCCTTCTCAAAATTATAGGCAAACTTGGAAGGATCCCTAACAATCGATTGGTTCCTTTGTTGAAGCCCGATAGATTTCAAATCTTAGGCAAAAGCGATGGCAAACCAAGCGCTTTCCAAGCAGTTGAGGAAAGGATACTCACAGAAGCCCCTTCATCTATGATAGTACCAACCATGATCATTCTGTAAGCTTGTACTATGATTTGGAATGGTACATTAGATGGTAGACAGGGTCTACCTAGTAGATTCCAATCGAAGGAAACGACTAGATTGCTTGGAGGAGGGATCGAATAAACGGCTGGGTAAATCTCTAACGAACTTCCTTCCTATGGTAAAGGAACGAGTAGATTGCCCCCATGTTCATTGGATTCTGTGTTGACGAAAAGAATTTGAACGATGTCATTCTCATTCTCTTTGGTGACTGTATCATCTGAAGGTAGACCTTCTGAAGGGCCGAGTGTCGTCCTGACCTATTGACTTTGGTCCTATGTGGAATCAAAGGGTTTATCTTCAATGATACATGCTTTGATCGACCACAAGGGTGTGTCGATCAGATTTTCAACTAGTGATGGACTCGGCAAGAGTTTCTTGTATCCAGGAGGAAGCCGTAGCAGTGAAGCAGGATGGTCATCCAAGACTCTTTTAGCTTCGTCTAGGAAGGGACAATGGTGGATGGCATGATCACCTTCAGACAGTCTACAAGGAATTTTAGATCTTCCTTTTTGTCCATTGACTTCATTTTCACTAGTTGATGGTGTGCTTTCAACGTGATCGTCAAAGGTTGAGGACACCAGATTGTGCAAGCGGGGAGACCAGTCCCTTAACATCTGTGGGATGCAAGGAAAATCTTGATGATACTGGTCTCCCTTGCAAATGACACATGGAGATTTAGGTTTGGATGGTGCAGTGTGTATATTTTTGCCAGATGATGCATGGTTGCCCCCTTTTGTCGTTGGCTTCTTCTTCTTCTTCTCCTTCCCTTTCTTCTTCTTCTCAGTTACTTGGTTTTTAGTTTTACTAGCTTCACCAAGCGAAGAGGAAGAAGGAGAGGGAGAAACAAACGAAGTAGAAGGTTGGGGGGTAACTCTAGTATCATCTGGTTGCTAATTTGATTGCTCAAGAATCACGATGTTTTGAATGACAGAGGTCGAGAAAAGCCATACTAGCAGGCCAATTGTTAGTCCTGGAAGGGACAATGTGGCCATCTGAGGTGCACCAACATCTCCCCAAGAGGAGAAGGGACTAGGATTCCCCCCAAGGGGAAATCCTTGATTGGTGGACTCCATTTTCTCAACCTAAGACCAACGAGGGAATGATGATGTTATTCCGATTAAAATAAATTTTATGACACTTTGACACAACTTTCTTTTTCAATTTTTAAGAGTCGAGAAAAAGCTAAAGATGACTCTAGTCACCTTTGATTTTTAATGAGCTTGAAGTGACAAGTGCTCAAATGGACCTTTTATTTTAAGGAGTCTAAAAAGAAATGAAAGTGACTACTCTAGAAATCTAGATAGAGGGATTACCAAACCAATCAAAAAACTGCAAATTACTTTTTAAGGTATGGTAGTCAATCTTCCCGAATGTTATGTTCAGTGCATTGCGATCGATAGGGCGGCAGACACGGCTTCCTAAGGATAAAGGATATAGCCTATTGTGGTCTCCCAATATATACTCAACAGTACGTGGAAGCACAAGTCCTTACTAGCACTTGTCATATCAAAGAGAAGGAATCACCCAACCTACGATGAAAATGATAGTTACTAGGCTTTACGACACTGGAATACGTCTCTAGCCTAGACTTCTAGATGTTGTGCATTAGGTTCCAAATCATTTTTATGTTCATTGAAATTTATTTTACAGTTGATCTTTCTTAAGAAGTTTGCCTTTAAGGTTCACCGCGCGATGTTGATATACAATTCCTAAATATGCAATCTAAGATGATAAACAGTCGTTTACTTTCTTTTTGCAATGAAAATCCTAGCTACTAAGGAGAGAGAAGTGAAATTATTTCAACATAGAGCAGAGAGCACACACTAAGATGCACTGTCCTCAATCAATTTTCACACACAGTCTAAATGCAAATGCACATGCATGTATTTTTTTTCTACTTTCTTAATGTGTGAATGACAAAAAGAATGCTAAGTACAAATCTTAACTATTTTCCTTCAAAGCGAAAATACTAACAATTTTCTTTTCAAAAAACGAAAGGAAGACTAAGACGACACTTCGTGATTTCAAATTGAAAACTTCTTTCAACACTTGAAATACTATTAATTCAAATCAAATACAATGGAAAAAGTGTAATCAACTATCAAAAAGAGGAAGATTCTTTTCTTCAACTGAAAACGGCACTTGCGACACTTTCAAATCAAAAGATGATAGTTCGATTAAGCTACTATTTGCAAAGGAGAACTGTAAATGACGAAAAATACATAAAAACATTCACAATTATTTAAACAATGGAGGCTGAATAATGCAAAGGAATATGGTTTCAACAGTGATATACTGATCATAGACAACAGAACTACTGAATAAAGCTGAAGACAATGAAGAAAAACCCAAAATCTTGAAGCAAAAACAGTCTCATCTAATCATCGCACTTGTAACACAGGGAAATAGGGATGTATCTCCTGCAACACACAGGAGGTGCGATGCATCCAAACTACCAATGAGAGACAGTGGATGGACCAGGGGCAAGACTGGGCATGGTTTTTGCTCACAGTTTGTAGCTTAGTTCAATGATTTAGGCTGAGGTAATGATAGGCAGTAGACACAAAGCATAGGGGCTGATCTAATGAGGTTACTTGACCTACCACCAGGGCACTTAGGATGTTTGAAAGTCAGATGTTCAGTTCATAAACTAACCCGAAGATTGACTAAAGCAGCATTGATCTACTTTACAGTTGCATAGAAAAATTAGTTTGAAGGCTAGCTAGCTTAACTTCAGGCTCCGTCTGTAGTTTATAAAGCAAACAAATATAAAAAAGCAAACAAGTTATTCGCTCCCCAGCGGAGTCGCCATTTTTTTATCGGGAAAACTAGTGTCCATTCAAAGCTGCTAGTCCCACTAAGACGGGTAGCTATCTTAGAAACAAACAAACTAAAGTCACTTGTGTTTTCCTTTATGAGAAATAGATGAGTTAGAAGCAGAGAGTACCAAGTCTTCCACTTGGCTCCTTAGTTGTTTCCTCCCCCCTTTGATAGAGCTTTGCCACTCTTTCCTTACTTGTCCCGCTTCAAAGAACACCTATAAAGTCAAAGCAACATAATACCATCAAAGCATAGAGATCTATAACCATAAACAATATACGATCAGATATATATTAACCATACAAATGCATATATCAATACAAGATTCAGAGATATACAAGAATATGGAGGAAAACTCAAATAGCTTTATTGATAGAAGTAGTAGAAGAGAGGATTACAACCCATTGATCTGACCCAGTGCCATCCTCCCAGCATGAAAGCCCTATTCACCTCATGAAAAGCTAGATCACCCAACACTATGATGTTCCACATAGAAACCAACAGCACTTCCTTATAAGATGCAAAATTCCAGCCTCTGGATCTCTAGGATGAGGGATCCATATATAGATATTTGCAGGTGGGTGAGTCAGCTTCTAGGATTTTGATTAGTGTCATTTCTCTGATAGTTCTTGGTTCCACTTGGATATTTCATGATCCCTTACTCATCCCTAGGCGAATTCAAAGAGGCAAGTGTCAAATGGGCAGTTTCTAAAAGATTCTCTGGGTTTCCACCTAGCCAACTGCCTCTCCCATTTGTTTTCTCTCACTCATCGCACCCTACAGAAGGGCTTTTCAATATGCATCACACTTTTTGCATGTAGTAGGTGAGATGCATCGCACCCTTAGCACTGAGCAGTCTGTATGGTCCAGTTTTGACCAATTCTAAGTAGTTTTTTAGGGAGAACTTCTGGAGATGATGTAATCAACTGACCTTGTTCCTTTAAGGTATGAAACAACACTTTTAGGGGCTTAGAAGCCCTTGGTTTATGGACATATGAGATTGGGGTTGCAATGCCCAAATATGTCTATAACAATGACCCTAGCTAAAGGCTCAGAAAACTCCCCAATGCATGGGAAGGATAGTGACATCTACTATCTATTCCTAGAAGAGGATGAGGCCTTCCTAGAGGAAACATCAGTACACATAATAGGGCAATCATAGTAATTGCAAGAAAATGAAAATAAAATATGGAAATTATACTTCGATGGAGCAAATTCAAAAGATGGGAAAGGAAATGGAATATTATTGGTGTCTCTGGAGGGCAGCATGATACCTCTCTCTTTCAAACTAGAATTTGAGGCGACCAACAATGTGGCAGAGTATGAGGCACTACTCCTTGGATTACAAATAATAAAAAATATGAATATCGAATGCCTAACAACCTATGGAGATTTTGAACTGGTCATAAGGCAAATCAGAAATCAATGTCAGGACAAACACCCTAGGCTGAGGACGTACCGAAATGAAGTGTGGGACTTAATCAATAATTTCTTCCTAGCCTTTAACATCCTGTTTCTTCCCATGGAATAAAACAAGATGGCTACCTCTCTTGTGGTAGCTGCAAGAACTTTCAGGACCCCATAGAATCCACTCCTCATATATGAGATAGAAGTCAAACACAAGACTTCAATACTTGATAATGTCAAACACTGACAGTTATTTGAAGATGACGAGCAGGTGAAAATATTCATAGAATTTGTTGGAGAGTTTTCCCACTCCACCATTGCTCAAGAAGAAGAAGAAAAATAAGCCACTTCGTGGAAAGACACAGTGGCTAGGAAAACAAATTGCAACTAAAAGGAAACACCATTCCTCGTGGACTTATTCCATTGGAAAGGCTTTTTAATAAAGATGACATAGCCTCCAAACAAATGGCCCCTAAGAAGGATGAGAAAGTAGAAGACTGCAACATCGGATCAAAGAAGGAACCTCGAACAATCAGGATGTCCAAATAAATACCCTTGCAATACAAACAAAGGTATCTAGATCTATTCAAAACTTTCAAAGATGTATTTGCCTAATCTTATGATGATTTGATATCATTTGATACTAATATCATTCAGCATAAGATTCTGTTGAAGA
Organism: Pinus taeda; assembly: GCA_000404065.3. NCBI lineage: Eukaryota > Viridiplantae > Streptophyta > Pinopsida > Pinales > Pinaceae > Pinus > Pinus taeda. The sequence continues at coordinate 38,826 of APFE031402314.1, read as the reverse complement.
GTGGGATAAAGCCATGCAAATAGAAACTCAAATAGATAAATCCACTCTTACTCCCATCGATTGAAAAGGAGGTAAGGAAGTCGTTGCAGGCCAAGATCATAGTACCTTTAAGATACTCTGAGTGGGTAGCCAATTTGGTCCCTGTCCAGAAAAATAATGGAGAGATAAGGATATATGCAGACTTTAGGAATCTAAATAGGGCATCTCTAACAGACAACTACCCTCTACCCAATATGGATAAAATATTGCAAAAGGTAGGGGGTGTAGTCAAAATGTCCATGATGGATGGATTCTTCGGATATAACCAAGTTGCAGTCGACCCTGAGGACTAGAAAAAACTATTTTCACCACCCCGTGGGGAATATTCATGTACGCCTGCATGCCATTGGGATTGATAAATGCAAGGGGCCACATTTCGGAGAGCTATGGACATAGCTTTCGTAGGTGAGAAAGACAAATTCGTGGTAGTCTACTTAAACAACATCATATTCTTTTCTAAGGCTGATGAATAGCATATCCTCCATTTAAATCTCGCCTTTGAGAAGTGCAGAAGGTGTGGTCTCTCTGAATCCTAAGAAATCTCAGTTCACCCTGAGTGAGGAGAAGCTACTTGGACACATAGTAGCATAGGAAGGAGTAAATATTGATCCTAAATGAGTCAAAGCCATTAGCGATATTCCCTTACCCAGAAACAAGAAAGAAGTCCAAGCCTTTTTGGTGAGGATAAATTTCTTAAGGCCATTTATACCCAACTATGTTGAGATAGTCAAAGGTATTACAAACATGCTCAAGAAGGAGAATTAAGTCAAGTGGAGCTCTGTCCCCCATGATTATTTCACTAGAATCAAAGGAGGTTTGGTTCAAGCCCCAGTGCTAGTCAGTCCCAACTATTCAGTGCCTTTCTAAATATTTTCTTTTGCCTCTCCACATATTATCATTATTGTGTTATTATAGAAAAATAAAGAAGGTTATGAGAAACCCATTGCCTTTTTCAGCCAAGTCCTAAGAGATGTTGTATTGAAATACAATATATTGGAGAAACACACCTATGCATTGTTCAAGGCGTTGAAGTCATTTCGTATGTATGTGCTACAATTAGGAATCACAGTGTTTGTCCCAATGAATGTCGTCAAGGACATCTTGGTGCAGGGAGACAAGGAAGGAAAGAGGGGCAGTTGGATAGCTAAAATGCAAGAATATGAGCTATAAATAAAGCCTACCAAGCTCATCAAAGGTTAGGGATTAGCAAATATTTTATCTGAATCCAACTACGAAGCTCTAGGGATAAGCCTAATCATAGAGGAAGGTAGACCAGAGGATCACTAGAGCAGAGTTAAAATAGCTGAGCAGAACATCTAGTCAAAATATGAGGGATCACCCAAGTATAAGAACATTGTTCATTACTTATTATTCCTAAGATGCCCAGTGGGACTAGATAGATCTAAATATCGGACTCTGAGATTGTAGGCACAGAAATACATTATATCTAATATAATTCTCTACTTGAAGGGCCTGATGGGGTATTACTACTATGTTTGGTTGAGGGAGAAACCCATGAAGTGATTAAGGATTTCAACGGGGGAGTCTGTGGAGGACATTACAGTTGGAAGAAAACAACACATAAAATCCTTAAGGCAAGATTCTACTAGCCCATGCTGTTTGGAGATGTTTATTCCTAGGTTAAGTTGTGCCAGAAATGTCAATTGTTTGTTGAAAGACAGAAGTTTTCTCCTCTCCCCCTGATTATTATGCACATAGAGGAGCCTTTTAGACACTGGGGACTAGACTTCATTGGAGAAATAAACCCAATGTCCAGTGGCCAACACAAATGGATTTTAACAACCATTGACTATTTCACCAAGTGGGTATAGGCTATCCTAGCTAGAAATGCTACTATGTCAGTGGTGATAAAATTCATGGAGGAGAATATACTATCCCACTTTGAGTGTCCTTTTAAAATTATCACAGATAATGCACAGGTCTTCAAATCTTCCAAGTTCACCAACTTCTACCATAAATTCAATATCATTATTGGACACTCCACTACGTACTACCCTCAAGGGAATGGCTTGGTTGAGTCTTCAAATAAAACTATGGTGAGGGTTCTAAAGAAGACCATCATTGAAAAATCAAAGGAATTTGGACTCCCAACTGAAGTTTTCTCTGTGGACTAACCGTGTAATGACTAAACGATCCACTGGGAAATCACCTTTTGAGTTAGTATATGGCAAGGCTGTTGTCTTCTTGATCCAATTAGCAATGTCAGTAGCTAAGTTTCTACAAGAAGCTGAGGAAGAGCCAAGTGCCTTGAATAGAAGGATAAATAAGATGGTGGAGCTTCATAAGAATAGAGAGCACGTGAGGATAAAACTGTCAAACTACCAGCAAAGGATGAAATCTCTATTTGACAATAAGGCTAAGGACAAACCTCTTCAACAAGGAGATTTAGTTCTTAGGTGGGATGTTCGACGAGAAGACAAAGGAAAACATGGGAAATTTGATCCACTAGGGTTCAACCCCTTCAAGATTGTAGAAGAGAGGGGAAATAACACTGACATGCTTGAAAACTTGGATGGTGAACTATTGGAACTACCAATAAATGGTTAGCTCCTAAAATTTTATTCTCAAAATGAGAGATATTTGCCTCTTGCTCATTGTAAATATCCGGTGTGTGTGTGTTGAAATTGTTATTTGAATTTTTCAGTTTATTATCAAAAAAGTCCTTTTTTCACAAAATTATATTTTGTTTAAGAATGAATCCATTCCCAATGGAAGGAAAATATGCTAATTTACAAGTCCTCAACACCTTTCTAACAAGGAACTATCCCCATTTGGAGCCAATGTTGTCACTCACTGCATTGTGGGTTTCAATTGGTCAAGGTTTCCCAAGAGCATTGAAGTTTTGAGCCACTTTCCAAAGCCACAAAAGATCTCAAAGCTTAATCATACCCTCTCCATTTCCTAGTGCTCGGAAAGAGCTTTCCAATGGTATATAGAAGTCCAAGAATGGACTTTTGGATCGGAAGTTAGAGCATGTTGAACATCACACTTGGAAAGACTTGAAAACCAAGAAAATGACTAAGTATGAGGGAAAATATCACATATCGGGGACCCCAGGCACAATAATCCTTGCACATCACAATTTTGCATATCAGCAGCTCCATAGTCCCGCAATATAGGCTTATCAGCCATCAGCAAAGGGAAATCCCACAATCTCGCATCCTGCAATCCCACATTACCAGCATACCAACAGACCAAAGGGTTGCCACTCTAAAAACCTTACGGTGGCATGATTATTTGATGTAGTGTAACATCATCGGGGGAGGCCGAAAAGAGGTAACAAAGGAAATGTGGAACAAACCAAGGTTGAGCCGCCCCTTTATGTCTCCTCCACGTAGCATTGGTGCATCTACATATCATCATATCTATGATCGGCACATCGGCTATTTGTTGGGTCCCAAGGCATACACATATGGTTATTGGTGGTTCACAATGTCAAATGCTGATATCGCAATCCCACGATCCTGCAACCCCATGATATCAGTGATGGGTGGATCAGCAAGGTTCTGACTTAATAGACCTCATGGGTTGCGATTGTGTGATATGGTGTGACATCGTTGGGGAGGGCTGAAATTCATTTACAAAGGAAAAGCATGGTAAAACCAAGGCAGGGCCACCCCCTTCTCTCTCCTCAGAGTGGTGGTATGGCGGTATGGCATATCAGTGATGGGAAATCCCACATCCTGTAATCGCACGTTATCGACGATCATAGGAGGGGCTACCTCCTCAAAAAACCTTGTTGGATTCCAATTTTGAAAGTTAGTATAAGATCGTCGGGGAAGGCCGAAATTATTTAAAAAAGGAAACCCATGCAAAAACATGGTCGAGTAGGCCATTTTCTCTCTCTTCTTGGGGGCCACATGGCACAATATGATTGGTCGTGATGCCTGACATGGAAGTTGATGTCATCAATGACGAGGCAGTATGAAGGACACGTGTCAAGTAGTTTCGATCTTTTCAGGCATCCTATAGGTTCATTTTTCGGTGACACGTGTCACCACTCATAGAGTGACATGTGGCAACAATGACGTCATCCCACATATCAATGATTATAGCTACCTAGGGGAGAAACTTAAGGAAAAGTGCATTCAACATCTGGATCTAGGATTCCAAGTAACAAAGAGAAAGGCCTCAGATGCAATGTTTCATAGGTTATATTTGATAAATATTTCGCGTCCGGATTTTAGCCAATGCAGTAAAAAAGCATCATTTAGGGTGATTCAAGTTATAAAAGGAAATGGCCCCCTATACAGCTGTTGATAGCCTTAGCACCCAAAGGGCTAAGCCCCTGGTTCCATCCCATAGTCATATGAGTAAAGTCACACAAGGGGCTATAATAAAGGGGGGCTAAGGGGACAGTCAAAAAGTGCCCATTTTGCCTATTTTAGAGGAAAAATGCTCGCGGCTGACTAACTTCGTTGTTACACTACATTAAGGGACTGATAGTGCAGGACAAAGGTTTAAAGGGTGTGATGGGTTAGCAGCTATGGTTTTAAAAAGAACAAGTGGTGCATTCAAAGGATAGGATGGGCTAATCCAGAAGAAGCCCACTATGACACGGGTTCGAGAGCCAACACCAAATGAAATAAAGGCAGAAAAGTTAGAGGTTGGTGAAGCAATGCAAGAAGCCATTCCTTAAGTAGAAAAACTCCTGCAATAGAGATGATCACAGGATGGCCAAGGAGATATTTGTATATTTTTCATCTTGTGGTTAATTATTTGTTGTATTGTAACATGCCTCCTTTCTTAAGGCATTTAATTATGTAATATTTTGGGCCACAAAGCCATTTATGACTGAGACAGCTAGTCGACCTGACAGTTGAGTCTAGACTAGAGATATTTTGTTGTAATGAATTTTCTTGCTCTCCTCTCCAGATAAATAAGGGAAAGAAAGACTTAGAAATGGTTCAGAAATTCTATAGAAAACATTACATTTTATTTTCAAACTATATCTCTTTGTAACAAAAATATTTCAGAACATCAAGGGAATGGTGGTGATTCCCTCTTCAAGAATTATAGTATGTGTTCCCTTTGTTGAAACCCATTTTGTGTTCATATTTATTCTTTGTATTCATGCAATTATAGCTGCTAGAAATATTTCGAGCTTCCTCATATATTTATTTGTATTTATATGTGAATGCAAATGCCTATAATTATATCACAGATTAACTTGTCTCAATATTGTTGATGCATATAGCTGTGTGGACTATTTAAATCATATCTTTAAATCTGCAACATGTGAATCATCGCATTTAGCCCCTCCTTCATCCATTATTTCTTCTTGTAACTAAAATAAGTATAGAAATCCTTAATGCCTCAAGCTCTATGTGTTATGTGTAGAAGTATTGAAGCCTCGTGCTCTATGTGATGTTTTTCTTCTTCTCTTTGTCCTCTCTCATCTGCTCTACAAAATTTTATTAAGCTAGAATCCCTTTGACTAAACCTCCACTATTTTTATGCATATTTCTGAGATCTGAACATATGAAGAAGTACCAGAAATTCATGTCTTATTTCTTTGGATAAATGAACCAACCAATTTCCTATATAATATTATATATATATATATATTATACACACATACACTCACATACACAGATATATATATATATAATACATACATACAATACATACATACATACATACATACATGTACATACATACATACATACATATATATCATACATACATACATGTGTATATATTATATATATATATATATTTATATATATATTATATATATATATATATATATATTATATATATATAATGTATGTATGTATGTATAGAACATAAGTGATGTCTACAGTTTCCTGTAAATCATTTGAGACACACCAATCTAGATGTGCCTATGCACTTGTCTTGTAATCAATTTGAGGTTGTCTCTGGGAGTTATAATATAACCCTTCTACTTTTAGTCTTTGAAAATAACTAGAGAAGGTTGAGATAGTTGTCCCTTTGACCAAATTGTTGAAACAACCTAGTTATAAAGCACAAGTTTCTCAGTTCATGAGTTCACCCACCACCACCCCCTTTAAGATAGCCTTAATCTTCAAGAAGAAAGGTCCATGGTTGTACTTGGACCAAAAGTGGAGGAGTAGGACCCTTCCACTCCTCTATTCTATGTCACCCAACTGATTCATGATCTACTGTTATATAACTGTATGCTTGACCTAGGATCTTCTCATAATTTAATGCCATTATCTATAATGGAACAATTAGGTCTACAGATAACAAAACCATACAAAGATTTGTATTCTTTTGATTCTAAAAGAGTAAAGTGCCTTGGTATGGTCAAAGAGCTAGTGGTAAATTTGGCACAAATCCGAGTGAAGTGTGTAGTACTGGATAATGTAGTTGTTGACATCCTTGCAAGATTTGGTATGCTCTCGTCCAGGTCATAGGGGATGAAAATTGGGGGTTCTATTAAACTTGATCTAACATATGTTATAATTCTAGAGTTTGGTGGAGAGGAGCGTCAATTATACAAGGAATCCATATTCGTAAAGACAGTTACAAAAGAAGATTGTTAAACTAATGCTCCTATGTGTGGTAGGGAGAAAGAGTTTTCTTGCCTGTCATTAGAGGAAGATGGTCAAATCAAGGAAGACACCCAGGTAGAATTGTCTACCTAGTTGGGTTAACAACAACTTGAACATGACCAGGTATGGAAATTATATTTTGATGGTGCTTATTCTAGGGAAGGAAATGTAGAAGGCGTGTTGTTGGTATCCCCATAAGGTAGCTTTATCCTTTTTTCTTTCAAGCTAAAATTTAAGGCCAAAAACAATGTAGTTGAATATGAATCATTGTTGTTGGACCTACAAGTTGCTAAAAACCTCAATATTGGGTGCTTGACTATGTTTGGGGATTTAGAGCTGGTGGTGAAGCAAGTAAAGAATCAATGTCAAACCAAGCATCCAAGATTGAAGTCTTACATGAATGACATATGGGATTTGGTTGAAAACATTTTCCTAGCATTCAATATTCAATTTCTACCCAAGGAGCGTAATAGGATGGTTGATTCCTTGGCAATTGTTGCTAGCAATTTTAAACCCCCCAAAAACCCATCGCTCATATATAAAGTTCAAGTGAGATATAGGCCTTCAGTACCATACAATGTGAAGTAGTGCAAGTGTTTTAGGATGAGGAATGGATCACGCGCTTTATGGAGGTTATTGGGGAATTCGAAAACTTATTGATTGATCAGGAAGATGAAAATACCATCCCTAGAGGGTTAGTTCCATTAGAGAGACTATTTAACTTGAATGATGTGGCTGCTAAGCCAACTAGACAAGAGCTTGAGGAAGATGGGGAGGATTGTAATATTGGCACAGAAGAAGATCCTAAAGTCATCACGCTAGCTAAAGGGATTCCAAAAGAATAGAAACAAATATATCTTGACCTTTTTAGGAAGTATATGAATGTTTTTTCTTGGTCGTATGATGATTTGAATATCTTTGACCCCAATGTTATACAATACAAAATTCTTTTAAAAACTGGAGTGAATCCAAACAAGAAGAAGAATAGGAAAATCAATCCCTTGTTACTCCCATCATTTGAAAAGGAAGTGAAGAAGCTGCTACAGGCTAATATTATTATACCTTTGAGGTTTTCATATTGGGTGGAAAATTTAGTCATTGTTAGGAATAAAAATGGGGAAATTAGGCTATGTGTGGATTTCAGAAATTTAAATAAGCCCTCATTGAAAGATAACTACTCTTTTCCTAAAATGGATTATATTCTATAGAAAGTAGTAGGGTCTCCGATAATGTCCATGATGGATGGTTTCTCTGGATACAATGAAGATGTTGTGAACCTTGGGGACAAAACAACTTTTACTACACCTTGGGGGACATTTATGTATGCCATAATGCCTTTTGGCCTCATAAATGTTTGAGGCACTTTCCAAAGGGTAATGGATATAACATTTGATGGAAAATGGGATAAATTCACAGTGATTTACCTAGATGGCATAAATGTGTTCTTAAAATTAGACGAGGAGCATATCAAACACGTGTAGCTCACAATTTTCTTTAAGTGAAGGCAAGCTATTGGACCATATAGTGGAAAGGGAAAGAGTGAAGACTGAACCCAAAAGGGTGGAGCCTATTAGCAATATTCCATTACAAAGGAATAGGAAGGAAATTCAAGTCCTCTTGGGAAAAATAATTTTCGTAAGAATGTTTATACAAAACTATGCTGAAATTGTCAAAGAAATCACATAAATTTTAAAGAAGGACAAGGAGGTCAAGTGGACTATTGAAGCCCAAGAATTGTTCTCTAGAATAGAAAAGGATTTTTCAGAAGCCCAATATTAGTTATCCTAGACTATCAAAGGAAAATCCTCATTTTCTCTTTATACTCTTCTAACACAGTTGTAGTTATTCTATTACAGAAAAATAGTGAAGGACAGGAGTAGCCAATTGCATTTTTCAATCAGGTGTTACGAGATGTAGAGTTGAAATAAAATACTATAGAAAAATAGGCATATGCCTTGGTTAAATATCTAATCTCCTTTTGAATTTATGTCCTACAATCAAATGTGATAACTTATGTCACTACAACTGTTGTGAAAGATATTCTCATATAGGGTGACAATGAGGGAAAGACAGGAAAATGGATTGCCAAGATTCAAGAGTATGATATGGATATCAAACATACCAAGTTGATCAAGGGAAAGGGTTTGGCTAAAATATTGTATGAAGCTAACTACAAAGCCTTGGGAATAAACCTATTAGAAAACTAGGAGGGAGAAAGCAAAGAAGAAGGAGAATAGAGGATATTTGAAACCTTAACACAGAAAATCCATATGAAGTACCTAGTCTTAGATTGGTAGAAATATCTTTTTGATTATTTACTTTTTCTGAGTTTCCAATTGAACTTCAACAAAGTCAAATACAGGGCCTTAAGGCTACAAGCTCAAAATTTTGTTATCTCAAATGGCTAGTTGTACTGGAAGGACCCTGTGGGGAGCTTTCTATTAAGTTTGGTGGAAGAGGAGATTCCTAAGGTGATTAATGAGTTCCATAGATATGTTTGTGGGGGACATTGCATATGGAGAGATACATCCCTTAATATTCTTAAAGTTGGCTTCTATTGGCCCAAGTTATTTGGTGAGGGTCATGCATATGTTAGGGCCTATGAAAAATGCCATTTTTTGTTGACAAGTGGAGGTTGGTACTCCTCCCCAGGGAAAATTTTAAGAACCTCCCTAAATTTATATGTATAATAAATGGAAGAATCCTCATGATACATAGGAAAAATGGACGGTAGTTTTATTAATAATAAATATGTATATATAACTTTTTTGGCAAATCTCTTACCATATTATATTATCTTGTAAAATCACGGTGAATTCACTAGTACAAATGAAAAACACTAAGAATCCAAGGGTGTGTAGTCGCTGTTTAGAGAAAATATCTACAATAAGCCTCTATAAATGATTTAAGTCACAACCATATTCAAATTTCTACATTTGTGTGGTTGGATTAAAAATTCTCTCAAGGTGCCTGGATATCAGGGTACATCGCAAATGGAAAAAAAATAATAATAATAATAATATACCAGCAATTTCCCCAAAAGGTGAAAAGAGAGGAGGATAGGATTGTTAAATTGGAAAAGTTGTATTTTGATTTGAAATATAATTGTTGTATTAGATTTAGGTTGTTTAACATTTTTGTGTTAAGTTGGTAATACACAATTAAAATAATAATTGAAATATTGAGCTGATGAAAGTTGATTGACATATAATTTACCACTTATTTTACCAATGAAAGATTTAAAACCATTGTGAAGAAATATTCATTTTCTAGAATGGGCAATTTCTACTAAGAGGAAACAACAAGTACATATTACTTTTGCCTCATTTTAGGCATCCTATGTCATTTTATGAAGGCATTTTATAATTTTTTTTGCTTATGTCTAATATGATGGCATTCAAAATGAATGTTGTATTCTTATTCTCATTTGTATTCCCTATTATTGATGATTATCTCATTTAGGAAATTATCTATAATTGTTGTAAATCAAGACAAGGTATTATTACTTTACATCAAGTTGAAATGGACCCAAATGATGACAAATTAGAAGAATCCTACTATTGTTGTATATTGGTTGCTTCAATAGTAGGTTTTCGATGAGATTGTTTTCTTAAAGAGATCTTTGCTTAATGGACCACATCTAGTTTCCATAGGTTCTTTCATAGTTCGTAACATTCTACATATGAATTTGTGGAGTAACATAGAAACAATACATTGCCCCATCTCTATGGAGTCCCATAGTTTGTCTATACATATCAAACAGGCTTGGTGCCATATGCACACTTTTCTTAGTAATGAGAAATGAGATATTCTTGTCACCTACAAACCCTCCAAACACTAAACCCTAGTTCATTTATGTAGCAAAATAACAAAAAAAAAATCAATCCATGAGTTTAATAATCTCTTGGGTATCTAATACAATATTAATTTGGTTTTCCAAGAAAGTGTCAATACATTGATTATAATTATTGAGCAAACAATAAGTTTTGCCACATGACATAAATTTAATTGCTAAGTTTGTCCCTGTCGCATATTTTTTAACTGGAAAAATTCTAAGAAGTATTTTAACTAACAAAATTCTAATAAGTATCTTGCCACTGATAATTTAAAAAGGGAGACTAACCATTTATTGCATAGGCATAGATTCAGAGAAAAAAATATTAATTTAATCTATAAAATTATTGAGTCGAGAGACTCATTCTACAACCCAGTTTTATGTGACGTCCATCCGTTGTCAAAGTTGAAATTTTTCTATGTCTGCCAAAATAAAAATTTTAAAACATCTAAAAATAAATAAAAATAACCTTTCAAAACATTTAAATAGTATGGGCTCATAAAAATATTTTCACAGGAAGAAATTGGATCCCTCACGGCTCATATTAGATCCATATTTACGCTGGATCTTATTTATGGAACATGCATATATGCAAAATTATGTTAAACTATAAAGATAACTAAAATAATTATAAAAAATATGTTAAAATTAAGTTTTAAATGGTGAAAAATGAAAAACCAAAAACTTATTATATTAAAGATACTTTGCTCCTGAAAATATATTTATATTAAAATAATTTCTTTCAAAACTAAAAATAAATTGCATTCAATAAATCCAAAAAAAAAAAAATTTTATTTTATTATTACTTTAATACAAATATTTTCATAAATAACAAATTATAAAATAAAAATAAATTATTAATTATATATTTGAAATATAATTTTAAAAACCTATAATTATATAAAAATAAATAAATCAACTACCTAAACCCACAATTATCATTAAAATGTAATTATATGAAAAGGGCTTTACATAAATTATTAAAATATAATCAAAATTATTAAAACACATTATTTATTTAATAAATCTTCTTGTCCCATGTTTTAGAAAAAGTGGAATCAATATATAATGTTAGTGAAGACTCAATACCACTATTATTTTTCCTTGGACTATTATTTTAGAAAACAATGGTGGGGCCATTTGTGAATCTAAGTGAAATGTTGTATATATCAATACAACATCAGTAGTGTAATGTAGTATATACCAATACAATTTCAATATTTAAAAATAAATGAGATGGGGATTTATGAATTTAACTGTAATGTAATATGTACACTAAATCATATAGTTTAAATTTAGCTTAATTGAGTATATAAATAGTTATAATTCATAATTTGAGAACAAGTAACAAATCTTCATAATTCAAATATTAATGACAGTCTAGACATTTTTGACCAGGTGAACACTTCTATGTCTTACTTTTCTTTCCTATGAAGTTTTCCATGTATTTTGAACTCTGAGGGGCCAAACCCATGTCTAAGAGAAGTTAAAAGGCTTTCTTCATAAAATATAGCCCATCTTGGCTTTACATTTTTATGGTTAGTAGGTCATTCTTGGAAATAGGAAGGTTGTATGTTGATAATAATTTCATAATGATTTGTGTAGACATAAATCATCAGTTCCCTTCCCCATGGTCATGTTCTTTCTAGATGAATCTTAATTTCAACCAGTGAGAAAACCTAAGGCAAACTTCCAATGAAAAAGTTTCAATATGGTCAATAATATTTCAAACAGTCATGTACTCTCCACTTGCAAAAAATGCACACTTCAATATGAATCAATATTTCTGAAAACAATATGAATTGAATTAAAAAAAAGTACTCTATTTATTCCCATATATTGTAAAATATTGAAATTACAATAACACTTTCACGTTTACTCAATTGCTTCAAAAGGGTTGTGTTAGGATAGAAAATATAAGTTTCTCAACACAATAAATTGGAAATCTTTGGCTAGGACTAGCTTCTCCTTTAATCTATATCATTGTTTTTTTTATTTTCCTTTAGACAACGATACCTTTAGAAATTCATTTGGGTGATATGATGCAACTTTGAAACTTGTGTTCTCAAATAATTAAATATATTTTTATATCTTTTAATATGTAACTGTAGTGATTCACAATTTTTTTTCTTTTTTCCTCTAGCTATTTCAACTTTCAAAAAGGTTTATAGATAAAATTCTCTATAGAAGTGAGTGAAAAATGGAAAGAAAGTTGCCTGTTTCCCCTCTTTGTAAACTATATATGGAAAGGATATGGCATTCATAGTGCAATCAACAATTTCCTATGACTTTTTTCCTTTCAAAATTTTAAACAAACACTTACCTTTTCTTTCATAAAAAAAAACAATTGGAAATTAAATATCATCTTCCCTTCACATATCTTCAAAAAGAAGAACTTACTTTGTCAAGCCAAATTTGCAAAAAATCATATACCATTCACCTTAAAATACCTCTTGGATCAGAAGCACACATTGCTCATCCTATAAAACACATATATGAATAAAAGAAATAGGTTAGAAAACTTAGTGCCATCACCCATCAAATCTACTAGAAGAAAATCCTTAGCTTATCAAACAATAATGAATGTTAAAGACCCTGTAGTGAAAGGAAAAACACAACAAATAATTGAGAACTCAATTATCCATAATGCCCAAGTGAAATTTACCATTGTAGAAGGCCTCACACAATTGGACATTATATAATAACTTCCAAAAATAATACCCTGAATGACCTAAATACAAACATCCCATGTAATACTAGTGCTAGAACAACCCATAGTGCACCAAGACATTTTCAATTCATTTGGAGACCGATTTCTACAATCTCATCAAAGAAAAAATGTTTTTCAATTGAAACTCATTTCTAACATTCAACACAACTGGAGATGAATAGCCAAAAGAGAGCAACTCAAAACACCCTTTCAAAATTTCACTTTGTTTTAATTTTTTCTACATTATTATATAGACATGTTATGCTCAATTGAAAAAAATGATTCATCACCACCACAATAAAATTTCACTGTTTCAATCCACTCCAAACTTATCTCATCAACTACATAGGTTCACACACACATGCATATTATGACATCAGAGAAAAAGGCTCTGTTAAGTACTAGAGCCTTCAAATTCAATCTTAGAGAGTAAAAGTTGAATGGAGAAAATAAATCCAGTGTTGCACCGTCGCTATATAAGTGGGGAAATGGAAAAAAAAAGTGATACAATGAATCTAGATCTTCCTCAATGCGAATGAAACTATGAAATTACAAATACGTAATGTAAGGATTCTCTACTTGTCATCTAGAATCTAACTTAAACTCTATTCCAATAATTCCTCCAAGAAAGCTTTCCAATAACTAATTAAAAATCTAAGTGAGAATAAGCCAACTGTCTACAACCATATAGGTAAAGCAGGTCTACCCTTCCTTAAGGGAATGTTGAATAAAATTGTGAGATTTTAGAATTAAACCCAGCAACCTTGTTAGATCCTTTGGGGGCAATGACTTGGTCGAGAATACCGCAGGTGACCAAGCCACTATCAATTTATCATAAATGTCTAGACTGTAATTGATCTCAAAAGGGATTTAGGAGTACAACATACTACATGGAGAGAGCCCTAGGTCACTAGGTCATTATAAACCTAATTGTAAATAGGCAGAGTGTAATTGATTAAGAACTGTTGTACAAAATGTTACATTTGTTGAACCCCAAGCTTTACCAACTCACACCCAAACAATAAATGGATATGGAAAAAAAAAACTAAAATAACCAATTTGATGATGTTCCAGTTTCAATATTTCCTTGAAACAATTCCTCGTCACTATTGGAAAAACAACCTATGTAAACCAATCAAGATGTCCATATCCAAAAGATTGAGCTACTCCAATGTTATTAAAACAAATATTGGTCTAGGACTCTACCCTTTTTCATGAATTCTACATTAATCATTCTTCAATGGAACTTTTGAGAAGCATGTTCCAGCAAGCCTCTAGCGGACCCACCTTATTCATTGTGTCATGAAGAATTTTCCTTAAACACCTAGAGAGATTGTAGATTGCACTAACTTTCGAAAATGTTCATTTAATCTAGAGTCCAATTTTAAATATATTGCTCTACATGCATGTAAAAGGAAATGTAAAAGGAAATGTAAGGAATAATGAAATACTTATTGAAAAGCTCAACTCTCTACTCCATTTCATGCTCTGCCAGGCTAAAAATATGCAAACAAATTTGAAGATGCCACCATCATACAAAAATAATACTTCTGTAGAAATAATGAAAATCCAATGCTCTGTGCTTGCACATATTTTAAATTTCTAACTTCATTTAGTTGAACAAGAAGCTTTTAATGGTGAAATAAAAATAGTTGAACTTCAGATATCTTAAACATACTTGATCTTTGTAGTGGTGGGAAATTGCACCAACTTTGCTATCAATCGAATGTTCTTCCTATACACTCAATCGGCACATATGTTGGAAAATATTGGTGTAGACATTTACAGAAGAGGCAGAGTCATCATAAGTTTTGGAATGTCAATGAGTCCATTGAGGTATCTTTTGAGAGCATGTGTTTGTGTGCATATCTGGAGTAAGAAATATTTTGGCAAAGTAAAAGGTTCCATGTCAATGTGAAAACAATGACCTGGATATTTTAACCGTATAGAGGAACTTATTATTTGCAGGGTAGAGTGAGATGAATTTCTTTTATTACCTGTAGATTGCAAGCTATTATTAGATATGAAGTCTCTGTTCAGGTTGGCAAGTAATTTGTTACAACCTTTGGAGATCAGACCTTCAAGTCACCACTAATCGAACTTATGATAGAAAATAAATGAACTCGTAAATGGAAATTTACAGGATAAATTATTAAATTTATCTTGGCATCATAGTGCATTTTAATTTTCTAATTTGTCATATTTCCTTGTATACAAATATATTTGTAGTTCTGTTTCTAAAATTGTGCACTCTCCTCCTTTGGTCGCTATTTTAAATTGCTTATTTATTTGGCAGGTGAAAAGAATGGTAAGGACTACTATATATATGAGGAGAAGAGGAGAGATCTTCCAACATCTAAGATCAAAGCGATCATCCAACAAATTGTCAGCCTACTCTGTCATTCTGAAAACTACAATAATTTTTATTTGATCAAATCCTTTACAACTAGAAAATCACAAGCAATTCCAGAACCATGGACAAGGCTGTTAATACTGATATCAAGTACCTTAGTACAATTAGACGATGCATCAAAAATAGGCCTAGAAAAGGCAGATTCCATTGTGGAATTACAGAGTGAGGTTTGTTCAATGTCCTTTAACTTGCAACAGGAATAACAAAAGGACTCATCAGCGTTTGAGCCCAGACACATTTCTTTCAGTGTATTGATAACATATGGAGCATAAAACCACCCTAACATGTCTTTCCATCGAGAAATTAACTCCATGGACATTATCATGGCATTTGTAACATAGATTTGTAGAATCTGCTTCATAGTGAAATGTGGCCTTGTTGCAGCAAGCTCACACTTGGGTCCCTTCCCCTTCCCCATAACCAAATTATTTCTCCAAAACGCAACTCTACCAGCAGAGTTCCCACAAATAATTCGTATCCCCAAAACACAACTCTACAAGCAGAGTTTCCCACAAACAAATCTTACAGGAAATCCAAACTTAACACCCAATTTCCAGTTGAAGCTAAAATTCTCATAAGAAATCCAAACTGAAACACCCAACTTGTAGCTAGGCTGGATTGAATCAAACAAGGAAGAGAATGAAACTCAAGAATGGATATCAAAACTTCAAACCCCATTTGGATTATGATGGAAGCAATACTGTAAAATTGACATAGATAGAAAAAATATTCGAAGTAAATTGGTAGTGGAAATCCATTATTGTGATAAAATTATCCGACTTCCTCTGCCCACTGATTCTTACAAGTATCCAGCTGTGCACGTCTGCATCATGACTTTAATTAACCTCCACCTAGTCATGTCATGTCACTGGTTAATGAAATGACGATGCATATGATGCCAAACATATTTCTTGATTACAAATGGTGTATCAAATGTAAAAACAAATGCATATCATCTATGCAACGAAAAATAAATCCCACCATTTGAGAGGCTAAAATATAAAGAAAATATATAAACGATGCCCGGGGTGAGCATAAGCACGAAAGAAGATGGGATGCTAGAAAAGAGGGCAGAGAAAATGGCGGTGCTGAGACCGATGTAGCCCTTGAGTATTCCCACAACAGGCCCCTGTTCCTGGGGAAATTCCTCATGTGTGTCACAAGCATCGAAGTGTTCATCTAGGTGGGAAATTCCTCATGCGCGTCACAAGCACCGTCGTGTTCATCATGGTGTTGTTATTACCTCCCATGCGGATAGATATGCACATATGTTCACATGAAATTTACAGCACACAAGAATCCTTACATTAACTGAAATCAAGAAAACCAAGAACAAAACCCAACTGAAAATAAATAAATAAATAAATAAAATAAAAAATCTCACTTGCTAATACGGCAGTGGTAGAATCCTCTGGTTGAGCACAAGCCATTATGTGCCATAACCTAGAAACCCTGAGGTAGGGAGCTAAATAATCCAAAGTAAACCCTGCCAGAAGAGTGAAGGCCTTCCCCACATCCTTGGCGATGCTGAGGTTATTCAACTAAACTTGGGTTATGTCAAGAATCAATTTAAGCACCATAGACTAGTTAGAGAAAGTTAGAGAAGGTGTAATTGTTTCAGGCAATGCCCTACACCTAGATTGTTACCGGGAATAGTGTCCACTTAGAGCTGTTATTCCCACTAAGACTAGTAGCTATCTTAGAAACAAACAAGTTAAAACTACTTTCATTTTCCTTTATGAAAAATAGACAAGAGGGGAACAGAGGACACCAACCTTTTGTCTTGCGCTTGGTTCCTTGCTCGGTTCCTCTCCTTCTCGATAGATCTTTGTCACTCATTCTTTGTCTACACAGCGTCAGAGAGCACCTGTGGAATCAAAGCAGCATAAATACTAATCGAAGAACAGAGATCTATATTCATAAACAACACGGACCAGATATGTATTAACCACACAAATGCATATACAATCAAACATACACGAATGTGGAGGAAAACTTGAATAGCTTTATTAATATCAAGAATAGCAAGAGGATTACAACCAATTGTTCTGACCCAGCATCATCCTCCAGCAACAAAGCCCTTCTTCACCTCAAGTAAAGCTTAGATCACCCAACACTATGATGTTACACCAGAAAACCAACAACACTTCTCTATAAGATACAAGATTCCAGCCTCTGGATCTCTGTGATGAAGGATCCATATATCGATGATTGTAGGGGGGTGAGTCAACTTCTGAGATTTTTATTAGTGTCATCTCTCTGATAGTTCTTGATTCCACTTGAAGATTGATGATCTCTTACTCATACCTAGTCGAAATCAGAGAGGCAAGTGTCAGAGGGGAAGTTTCTGGAAGATTCTATGATCTTCCACCTCGCAAACTGTCTCATCTATTTGTCCATTCTCGCCCATCACACCCTACAGAGGGGCCATCTAGTATGCATCACACCCTTTATACTGGGAAGGTGATACGCATCGCACCCTCTGCACTGGGCATTCAGTATGGTCCAATTTTGACCATTTCTGAGCAGTTTTCTGTGGAGAACTTCTGGGAGATGATGTAATCAGCTGACCTTGTTCCCTTAGGTAGTGAAGCAATACTTTTAGGGACTTAGGAGCCCTCAGTTTATGGACATTTATGATTGGGGTTGCAGTGCCCAAAAATGTCTATAACATAGATGTTTGTTAAGAACCCAACCCACTTGATCACATCCTTAGAAGAATGTGTTAGATATTGGAAAAGCTCAAATCAGTGACGGGTTGTCTTGGAAAAGCTAGGGAGGATGTGTGTTCAACGACCTAACACGAACTTCGTGGATTTTGTACAAGAGAAAGTTCGTGGATTTTATATAATAGCATGGCGTGATTCATAAATGTGTTCATATGGTGCACACATGTCACATGCAAAGGAAAAATGTAGATGAAAATATGAGGTGAACTGATTCAAAAGAAAGACCTATCGACCTAAGTATCCAAGTTGAAACCTCATAAATGCACTTGAGATAGACCTTTGGCTAAAAACCACCATGGAGGAAACCTTAGGTCTACAATAAAGGAATTACTCCTCATGAAAACACTATTAGGATAAATGTGGTAAGGCACTAGTGAAAACTGAAAATGGCATCAATAGCTTCACAAGAAAAATAAAACAACAAAAGAGAAAGAGGAAAAAAAACTTTTGCTTCATAAGTGTTTTCAAGTACACATGCACTAAATATGACAAGAAATAGGCCAATGAAGATATCAAACTAAATTGAGAAACAAATCATTCCAAGATACCTACACCAATAAAACAATTGGAAGGATTAATGTATCTATAAAAAAATCATCATCATCATCATCTTCATACTCCATTCCTTATCCTCCATTTCACACTTTATCTATGTCTTCCATTTCATCATCATCTTTATTATTGATGCACCATACAAATTGTAGCAAGCACCATTTCCAAGTCCCATTAGCATTTTTCATATTTACCATATTTCTTGCAAAACTATTGTATGTTTCCATTACAAAACAAAATGCTCTTACTATTGTCATAGAAAATCATACAGTACAATTGCTTCCATTGTTGAAGGTTATACATCACACAAATCATCACAGATATCATCATGGATGAAAACCTTCTTCAACAATATTCAACATACATAACCCCAAGTGGTTTTCTCTGAACATCATTGATACCACCAACTCCTTCCAACACACCATCACCACTCATCTTCGTGACTGGTTGTCAGATGGGAGTTCACAAAGTCCTACATAAAAGGGATGGAATGAAGGGAAATAATGTCCATCATCTCAGACAAAGGTATTAAAAATGGTTATGGAAACACATGACTGTAATTATGGCCCTGTTCATGAACCTCACTTTCTGAATATGGAGAAGGTCACAGTTAGTTAATAAGTTAGTGCACAAATTCAAGCCCATTTCACTCTGTTGATATTATGGTTCCAAGTAGCTCTGCTTCATCTTTCAGGGTAGTGCACTATTTTGTTTGTCTCTCCCACGTGATCATTTCCTTACGCCCCCTATCCCACTCCCCCTATACCTTGTTTTATCAAAATCCATGTCCCATCCTGGTTCTTCCCCTAGCCATCACATAAGTCAAGGTAAAGTAGTATCCTTTCACATGAGAGCACGAGATTAAATAATAGCCTTTGTAATATATTATTTGGAGCATATCCCTAGGGTATCTAGAGAGGAATTGAAATTATTAAAAATTAAGAGTGGAAAGATTATTTCTATCAAATACAAAGGTTGAAGAAAATATAAGACAATGGAATCTAGACCTGGGTAATACTATATCAAGGTACACCCAATATATGTAAACAACATAATGTCTCTATTGGAAAATAAAAACTACCCTGGGTAAAATCATGTTAGAAAGAAGTGAGTCCCAATAGGAGATTCTCTTGTACAGAGATACTATGCAATTACAAGTGGACAATTTGGATTACAAGGTGACTTTTCTTTCCAAGAAAGTAGTAGAATTAGGATTTCCTAAGAACGAGGAAGAGGAGGTTGCACCTTCACCCCAACAAGCAAATTCCCCCTAATGATGGTTGGGTTTTTTATTATTATTTTTTATTTTTTAGATTAGGCTATACAACCTTCTCTCTAGCTCTAGTTTTAAGTCTTTCATTGCTTTGTTTTATAGTTTTAGAATACATGACTTATATATTTATATTGTTACATTCAAAGTAATAATTTTGTCAAAGACTTTACTTACATGCTACTAGTTTGGTTTCCCCAATGGCAGACCAATAGCTACATGAACAATGTTTTCTTGTTTAAAGTAATATAAAGGTGTGACTATCTTACCAAAAAAATAATATTCAACTTACAAAGGTATGTTGAGGTATCATTCCACTATTTTTAAGTGTTCCAAATAGAGTTTTTCCCATGGACAACAATAGAAACCCTATTTTTCAAATAATATTATTCACCTTGGCAACATAGTTTGAAGCATTAGAATCATCAAATACTTTTAAACACCTTTCTTAATAATGTACAACTTGCAAATATATATACCCTATTTTATTTTGAAAAGTAGGTATATTCTGGGCCAATACAAGAACCATACAAGAATTGTACAAAATTTATAGGATTACAACAAAAATTCAACATCAATAGGTAACTTGAGTCAACACAATGCAACATGTAATGTTATTCTTCTTGACAAATAGCACATTATCAACTAAGTTGTGTCAAACAAAAAATACATTAAAAATGTCAACGATATATAGAAAAACACTCAAGCCAATTTCTAAATAACACTTGTAGATTTGTAAGTCTCATCCTTCTTGAAAGCACATTCAAAATTTTGCATGGTTAAATGATCAATACTAGTTTTTCAAATGAAAGGAACACATTTGAATTTTTACCACTTGGATTCTTAGGATTCAAGAATTCTTCCTCACAACCATCAACATAAAACCATCTATGATGAAATCATAGTTCCAAAATTATGCAGAGAGTATGGTCTCTAAGATGTTCACAAACTACAGAGAATTTTTATCAAGTGCACCATGAATAATTTCCCATGAGATTTATACAAAGCTAGGTTGTGCAACATCTTGGCTTATTGTATTCACTATATTGAATTTTGCAGTGTTGTCATTTAAAATTGTAGAAGATATCACAAATGGAATGCATGGTTGTCATTGTTAGATCCACTGTTTTTTGATACATCACAAAATTTAAGTATTTTCATACACAAAAACAAAAAGAAAAAAAATGTGCTCGCCTTTTTATAGCAACACAATGATTTAGTTTCCAAACCCGCTCTACTTCAGCATGACCTCTCCACAAATGATTCTTTCTCTCACTGTAAGTCACTTTTAGCAATGACATGCCCAACAATAATAAAATTGCACCCGTCCAACAACACTTCTTAGCATCAACAACTGTTCCACTTCCACTTCTTTCTTAGCTAGTGGTTTGAATCCACTCGCTTAGGTTTTCATGCACTAGAATCACCACATAGCATTAGTAATTGCTTCGTTTTGGGAAAATCTTTTTGTTTTATCTCACAGAAAACAAAAATCTACTCTCCACTCAGAATCTTTCTGCTCAAAATATTTGTTGAGGTTTAATACCAATTCATGTAATCAGAGGCGAAACTGAGTAAAAATTCACTCCAATTCATGTAATCAAAGGCGCAACTGAGTAAAAATTCACTCATTTACAAAGTAAGGATGTGAGGAAAATATGTAAATTTCTTTAAAGTAAATTGGTAACAGTTTTAAAATTAAAGGGTACATGTATAAAATTTTGTAGTTTCTTAATGGTTATTAATTTCAAAGCTGATCAAATTGTCCAACAAACAATTTTGGTGTGCTAAGTGATGGGCCTCCAAATTAGACATAAATTAACGCGCATCTAACATTTCTTAGGCACATGAAGGCTATATTAAATCTCTCCTTCTACACTTAATAATATTTTTTTAGCTTTAATATGTTCATTAGGAAGGTTTATGGATAATTTCATATTTGTCCCTAATATTATTTATTTTTGTAGAAAATTGTGAGAATATTGGGAAGATTATGGGGATTTGTAGGAGGAGATAATTCACAGACTTTCTCCCTACTATAGGAGGATCAATATTGGTTAATAAATCAACAATATATTCTAAAATTACTGCATAGATTCTGGAGCTCCCATGATTGAGAACATCTAGGAATGTGTTCCTTGTCATTTAATGCATATTCCTAGTATTGGGAACCGGATCCACTATTTGAGGGATTTTGGAGGGGAAAGCTTCTTCTTTTCACGGGGAATGCTTCTTAATCATTTTGTATAAGTACCAAGTTGAATTTTCCTCTAGGGTTTGATTTTTATTAGTTTTTTTGTGAAGAGAACTTGTAATTTTGTAGCTCCACTTTCATTTCTTGCAGGGATGTAATTATATTGATAGAAATAATGAAGATTGGTGTCATGTTCAGCGTCTCAATCTTGGTATTATTCATAGAATTCTGACTTTTCTTGGGCTTGGCCATCCTAGGAGCCTTAGAGCCCTTTTGTATCATTCACTTTTCTTCCTTTCACTTCTTATTCACATGCATCTCTTGTTCTTGTCTTTTTCTATTTCTACATTTAGTATTGATGATTTCTTGTAGGATTGGGTTAAATAGTTGAAGTAAGTTCTTTTGAAGGATAAAAATAATAATTTCATCATTTGAACATATTTGGAAGTTCATATTAATCATTGATATACTTGGGTTATGTTATAGACATTTTTGGGCAGCAATCCCAATCACAAATGTCCATAAACCAAGGGCCCCTAAGTCCCTAAAAGTGTTGCTTCACTCCCTAAAGGAACAAGGTTAGTTGATTACATCATCTCCTAGAAGTTCTTCACAGAAAACTGCTCAGAACTAGTCAAAACTAGACCATACAGAATGCCCAGTGCAGAGGGTGCGATGCATCTCACCTACTCAATGTAAAGGGTACGATGCATACTGGAAAGCCCTTCTATAGGGTGTGATGGGCGAGAATGGACAAATGGCAGGGACAATTTGCGAGGTGGAGGATCATGGAATCTTCTAGAAACTTCTTCTCTGACACTTGCCTCTCTGAATTCGCCCAGGGATGAGTAAGAGATCATCAATCTCCAAGTGGAATCAAGAACTATCAGAGAGAGGACACTAATCAAAATCCTAGAAGCTGACTCACCCCCCTACATCATCTATATATGGATCCCTCATACAGAGTCAGAGGCTGACTTGATCTTTAAGGAAAGTGTTGTTGTTTCCTGGTGCATACATCATAGTGTTTGGGTATCTACTTTACATGAGGTGAAGGAGGGCTTTCTTGCTGGAGATGATTTTGGTTCAAAACAATTGGTTTGTAATCCTTTGCTATTCTTGATATTAATAAAGCTATTCAAGTTTTCCTCCACATTCTTGTATGTTTGATGATATATGCATTTGTGTGGCCAATACATATCTGGTCCTTTGTTGCTTATGACTGTAGATCTTTGTTCTCCGATAGTATTATGTTGCTTTGATTCCACAGGTGCTCTTCGAAGCTGGGCAGACCAAAGAGGAGCGGCAAAGATCTGTCAGAAGGGAGAAGAACTAAACAAGGAACCAAGCGCAACACTGAGGTTGGTGTCCTTTGTTCTCCTCTTATCTACTTCTCATAAAGGAAATTGAAAGTAGTTTTAGTTTGTTTGTTTCTAAGATAGCTACTAGTCTTAGTGGGACTAGTAGCTCCAAGTGGACACTATATTTCCCGATAACAAAATGGCAACTTCACTGGGGATCGAATAGATTGTTTACTAGTCTATATTTTTTTGTTTTATAAACTTACAGATGGAGCTTGAAGTCAAGCCAGCTAGCCTTTGAACTGCATTTGCTATGCAAGTGCAAAGTAGATCAATGCTGCTTTAGTCTATCTCTGGGTTTTGTTTATAAATTAAACAATCGATCTGCAAACACTCTAATTTCCCTAGTGGTGGCTCTAGTAACCTCTTTAGATCAGCCCCTATGATTTATATTTACTGAACATCACTTGCTCGGCCTAAATCCCTGAACTGAATTGCAAATTGTGACCAAAGACTAATTAAAAGTCTCGCACTGGTACCATCGCACCCTCTCTTCAAGGAAGTCAGTATGCATCACACCTCCCATGTGCAGTAGGTGGGATGCATACTGGATTCCCTGTGTAACAGGTGCGATGGTCAGAGAAGGTTAATTTTGCCTTCAGACTTCGGTTTTTCTTCACTCCCTTCAGCTCTATTCAGTAGTTTTGCTGTCTGTGATCAGTATATCTCTGTGGAAACCCCCTTCCTTTCCATCATTCCGCCTCTCTTGTGCAAAGAACTGTAAATGTTTTTATGTATTGTGCGCCATTTTCAGTTCTCTTTTACAAAGAAGTAGCATAATAAAACTATCGTTTCTTGATTTGGAAGTGTCGCAAGTGTCGTTTTCAATCATAGAAAAGAATCCTATTGTTCTTGATAGTCGATTATACTGTTACTCTGGTATTTGATTTGAATTAGTGGTTTTTCAAGTGTCGAAAGCAGTTTTCAATTCAAAATCGCAAAGTGTCGTTGTTATCTTCCTTTCGTATTTTGAAGAAAAATTGTTAGTATTGTCGCTTTGAAAAGATAATTCAGATTTGTACTTAGCATTCTTCTTGTCATTCACACATTAAGAAGGCTGAAAACAAATACATGCATGTGCATTTGCATTTAGATTGCTTGTTGATTTGATTTAGGAAAGTGAATTTAGTGTGTGCTCTGTGCTCTTTGAAAGAATCTCATTTTTCTTTCCTTAGTAGCTAGGATTT
Organism: Pinus taeda; assembly: GCA_000404065.3. Taxonomy (NCBI): domain Eukaryota; kingdom Viridiplantae; phylum Streptophyta; class Pinopsida; order Pinales; family Pinaceae; genus Pinus; species Pinus taeda. Next base: position 13,976 of record APFE031402314.1, on the reverse strand, counting down.
TCATTGCAAAAGAAGATTAAACGATTCTTTATCATCTTAGACTGCATTTTAGGAATTGTATATCTACATCACGCGGTGAACCTGAAAGGAAAATTTCTTAAGCAGAACAACTATAAAATAACTTCAATGAACATAAAAAAGCTTTGGAACCTAATGCACAACATCTAGAAGTCTAGGCTAGAAATGTATTACGGCGTCGTTAAGCTTGGTAGCTATCGCTTTCATTGCTGGTTGGGTGATTCCTCCTCTTTGAGATGACAAGTGCCAGTATGGACTTGTGCTCCCACGTACCGTCGAGTATATATTGGAAGACCACAATAGGCTATGTCCTTTATCCTTAGGAAGCCGTGTCTGCTGCCCTATCGATCGCAATGCACTGAACATAGCATTCGGGAAGATTGACTGTCATACCGTAAAAATTATTCTATAGTTTTGTGATTGGTTTGTTAATCCCTTTGTCTAGATTTCCAGAGTAGTCTCTTTCGTTCATTTTCAGACTCCTTAAAGGAAAAGGTCCATCTGAGCACTTGTCACTTCAAGCTCATTAAAAATTGAAGGCAACTAGAGTCATCTTTTGTTTTTTCTCGACTCTTAAAAATTGAAAAAACAAGTTGTGTCAAAGCATCTAAAATTTATTTTAATCGGAATAACATCACAGTTCCCTCGTTGGTCTTTAGGTTGAGATAAATGGAGTATACCAACCAAGGATTCCCCTTGGAGGAAATCCTAGTCCTTTCTCCTCTTGGGGAGATGTTGGTCCACCCCATATGGCCACATTGTCACTTCCAGGGTTGACGATTGGCTTGCCCATATGGCTCTTCTCTACCTCTTTCGTTTAAAATACTGTAATTCTTGAACAATCAAGTCAGCAACTAGATGATGCTAGAGTTACCCCTCAATATTCTACTTCATCCATTTCTCCCTCTCCTCCTTCTTCTTTGCTTGATGACGCTGGTAAAGCTAAAAGTCAAGTAACTAAGAAGGGGAAGAAGGGGAAGGAGCCAAAGGAAAAAAGGGGCAACCGTGCATCGTCTAGCGAAAATCCACACACTGCACTGTCCAAGCCTAAATCTCCATTTGTCATTTGTAAAGGAGACCACTATCATCGAGATTGTCCTTGCAACCCTCGGATCTTAAGGGAATAGTCTCCTCGTTTGCACAATCCGGTGTCATCGACCTCCGATCGTGTTGAAAGTACATCGTCAACTAGTGAAAGCAAAGTATCTAGACAGAAAAGGAAATGTAAATTTCCTTGTAAACTATGTGAATGTGATCACGTCATCCACTGTTGTTCCTTCCTAGACGAAGCTAAAATAGTTTTGGATAACCGTCTGGCTTCACCGCTACGGCTCCCTCCTGGATATAAGAAACTCTTGCCGAGTCCATCACTAGTTGAAAATCCAACTGACATGCCATTGTGGTCGGTCGAAGCGTCTATCATTGAAGATAAACCTTCTGAATCAACACCAGATGAAAGTCAAAAGGTCGAGGCGACACTTGACCCAGTCTTGGCTTCAGAAGGTCCATCTTTAGATGATGCAGTCACTGAAGAGAATGAGAACGACACCGTTCAAATTCTTTCATAAACACAGACTCCGATGAACATGGGGGAAATCTACCCATTCCTTTACCGCAGGAAGGAAGTTCGTCAGAGTCATATCCGACCGTCTATTTGGTCCCACCTCCAAGTAACCTAGTAGTTTCCTTCGATTGGAATCTACTAGGTAGACCCCGTTTACTAGCTAGTGTGCCATTCTAAATCATAGCACAAGCTTACAGAATGGTCATGGCCGGTACCATCATAGATGAAGAGGCTTTTGTGAGTATCCTTTCCTCAACTGCTTGGAAAGTGCTTGGTTCGCCATCGCTTCTGCCTGAGATGAGAAATCTGACAAGCTTCGATAAAGGAACCAGTCAATCGTTAGGAATCCTTCTCAATGTGCCCATAACATTGAGAAGGAAAATCGTTTATATAAATGTAATGGTAGTCCAAGGACCTCTAGACTATAATCTACTCCTTGGCGCGACTATATTTATAGCATGGGAGCCATTGTCTCCTCACTCTTTACAGTAATTTTTTTTCTGCATGAAGGCCGAGTGGTCTAGCTCGTAGACCAACTTTTGTTCCCCGACTCACACATAGCTAATAGTCAAATTCCATCCCTAAATGGTCTTTTCACGCAAGGAATGTCTCATCAATCTCTAGTCCGTCCACCTGAAGATCGCAAGTAATTCGGGAGGACATGACTGAAACCTAGGGGGCATGCACCCTGGCCTGCTCTCGCAGGGAAACTCTAGGTATAGAGTAGGTTTCCGCGAAGGAAAATGATTGGTCCGACACCCATCCGTATAGGAAAATGGAGTTAGACCGAAATAAGATTCCCTCATCAAGGTTAGGTGGTTGAAGTGAGAATCACCTTTGTCCAGATGGACTAAGCCAGGTAGTGTTTCTATCTGCTATGTGGATGGAAACTATCTTGCAGATGCGAGAACTTCTAAATGGTACCAAGAAATTTTTCACTATACCCTGGGGCATGAAAACCTTTTTGCATGCGAGCGAAGAGAGACCATTTATTTTCTTAGTTTGTATATTCTCAAACCGTTTAAACTCGTAGGATTGGTCGTTCCTAACTTGCATAAAGAAAGGATGCAGGGAAAAGCTTTGAAAGGTGCAAGCTCCATAAAAAATGGCATCTATACATGAGATATCCTTATTATATGACTGGCACGAGCAGTTTTTATGTGGAGTTCAAGCTCGTTAAAATTAAACCTAAGCAATGAGCAAGTGTTTCCCCCAAAGTTTAAGCGCATTAAAAAATGAACCGATCTCCGGTAAATAACCATTGTGAATGCATTATCATCAACTTTTGAGCCTTGGTCGTGTTCTCATCATCACCTCCACCCTTTTTTAGCTGATCATATGCCTCCATTTGATTGTTTACCCTTTGGAGGAACATCTGCTACGAGTGATTTTGTTAGCCATCCTTGTGACACTACCGTGATTGGAAAATTCCAAACCGTACCTCGAATCAGCTACTACCTGAAATTATCACTCGTTCCCCAAAAAACGAGTCTCCTTAAAGCTCTTTTCACCTAACTCATAAAATCTGAAAAGATTGCTGAGCGATTGGCCTCTCTGGCTTGTTAAAGTCATTGGAAATGTTATCCCTCCTCTAGATGTTAATCTTTTTGGACCTGAGGGATTATTACACAAAAAGATCGAGCGCTTGTCTTGTTCGGCTCATTAAAACTATTGAAAGTTCATCCCTTTCGTATTATTTTACGTTTTTTCGGACTTAATGGACTATATGACGAAAAAGAATCATTGGAGTTTCCTTTCCGTCCTTTTTCAGACTCTCTAAAATTGAAAAAGGACCGAGTTATCATTTTCATTAAACTCGTTAGAATCAATAGCGACAAACTTGTCCAAATGGATGAGAACGAGTTTCACTGTCGCTAGGCTCGTTAAAACATAGCGACAGTTTCGCCCGAAGGGCAGATTATAGAACAAGCATATGTTATCCTCCTCAAGCTTGATAAAAATAAAGAGGTATTGGTCAGCAGTGACTGGGGAAAATTGGGAAGAAAACTTGAAGAAACTTTATTGGTAGAAAGTCGCTCTTGAACATGACATTTTCACTCCGTTCGAGTTGGGTTGGGTTATTACGTTCACCGGTCATGTCACCATTGGTCCATCACACCATCCATATTTTGGGTTAACGCTATCAATCCATGTCAGTGTCACCATATGTTAAAGATAAATCGCTCAGAGAATTCACATGTGTCTCATCACGCTCCATTCTTTCATAACCGCCACCATGAACCTTGTATCATCAGATTGTTTTCACCTCCAAAATAATTTGCTCTATTCCATGTCGTAGATGTGGGATTCATTAAGGCCCTCCTACGACGGGTCACTTCTTGTCGACATGAGCTCATTATCCAAGAAGTCGACCTAGGAACAACCCTTTCAGTACTTTGAATCTTGCATGCCTCAATGGCAAGTTTCT